>JAHIAM010006821.1:0-30052 GCA_021605205.1 Aegilops longissima
CTGAAATTCATCCAAATAAAAAAATTACTTGAAATATGCAGGTAGCTTCCACATCAAAAATTTTTTTTATCATTTACCTACTGGGCGGGAATTAAGCTTGGGGATGCTTGATACGTCTCCAAGTATCTATAATTTTGATTGCTCCATTATTATCTTGTTTTGGGCAATATTGGGCTTTATTTTCCACTTTTATATTACTTTTGGGACTAACCTATTAGGAGGCCCAAGGTTTTTGTTTTTGCCTATTTATATTTGAAGAAAAGGAATATCAACGAGTCAAACGGAACGAAATCAACGAAATTATTTTTGGAAGGAAAGCCACCGGATGACTTGGACTCGTCGGAAGATACGGGGGGCCAAAAGGGTGGGGGCGCCCCCCCTCCTAGGCGCCCCCGCCTCGTGGGGCCCCGGCTCCACCGATGTACCTGCCAATATATCGTGTAAAACTTCCAAACAGAAGATAGATCGGGAGTTCCCCGCCCAACCTCTGTAGCCACAAAAACCTCTCGGAGCCGTTGGCACCCAGGAGAACCCATCACGGTGGCCATCTTCATCATCCCGGGCTATCCATGCGAGGAGGGAGTAGTTCACCCTCGGGGCTGAGGGTATGTACCATAGCTATGTGTTTGATCTCTCTCTCTCTCTCTCTCTCTCTCTCGTGTTCTCTCTGTTTCCCCTCTACCGATCTTGATGTATCAGCTTTGCTATTGTAGTTGGATCTTATGATGTTTCCCCCTCCTCTCTTGTGATGAATTGAGTTTCCCCTTTGAAGTTATCTTAGGTTGAGTCTTTTATGAGAACACTTGATGTATGTCTTGCCTGTTATCGTGGTGACAATGGGATATCATGTGCCACTTGATGTTGTTTTGGTGACCAACTTGGGGTTCCGACCATGAACCTATGCATAGGGTTGGCACGTTCTTGACTCTCCGGTAGAAACTTTGGGGCACTCTTTGAAGTACTTTTTTGGTTGGATGAATCTGAGATTGTGTGATGCATATCATAAATCATGCCCACGGATACTTGAGGTGACAATGGAGTATCTAGGTGACATTAGGGTTTTGGTTGATTTGTGTCTTAAGGTGTTATTCTAACGAACTCTTTTATAGATTGATCGAAAGAATAACTTTGAGGTGGTTTCGTACCCTACCATAATCTCTATTTGTTCTCCCTATTAGTGGCTTTGGTGACTCTTTGTTGCATGTTGAGGGTTATATGATCTATCTATGTTATTATTGTTGAGAGAACTTGCACTAGTGGTATGAACCCTAGGCCTTGTTTCCTATCATTGCAATACCGTTTACGCTCACTTTTATCATTAGTTACCTTGCTGTTTTATTATTTCAGATTACAAAACCTTTATCTACCATCCATATTGCACTTGTATCACCATCTCTTGGAAAACTGTACCTAACAATTTACCATTGTATTGGGTGTGTTGGGGACAAAGAGACTCTTTGTTATTTGGTTGCGGGGTTGCAGAGAGACCATCTTCATCCTCGCCTCCTACGGTTGATAAACCTTAGGTCATCCACTTGAGGAAATTTCTCTTGTTACAAACCTATGCACTTGGGGAACAACGTCTACAAGAAGAAGGTTGTGTAGTAGACATCAACCAGGTTTCTTTTGTTTGTGGATAGCCTTCTCTTGTATCCGGATGAGGAATCACTTTGCTTGAGGATTTTCCAGCCCCGTCTTGAAATTTCGGAACTTCTTCCGGCGGTGCTAGCTCCCAATTCGGGATCACCAAAGGCTGCTACCGAATCTTCAAATTCAGATTAGACCTGCCTTGGCCTTGAGCCGTGATTTGCCATAGCTGAAATAGAATCTCTCTTTTTGACACAATTCATTATTTAGCCTCCGAGGATATGGGGATCAAGTGACTTTTCGGTCCGTTTTATCATCAATGCGGAGTATCAAATGAGGAATCAAGAGATCTCAAAATTTCTTCACCACCTCATGGTCGGTGATGTCGATGGCACCAAGCTTGAAGCTCATTTGAGATGTCGGTTAGGGTCGAAGGTTTGTTGAACATTTTCATTGTGATCTTTTAAGCGTTGAAGAGATTGGAACATCAACTCGAATCCGGAGTTGAGACTCCTTCATTTATTTTGGACCCTATCCCAGATAAGCAGCGTTTCCAAAGCACTCACTCTTCCATCTCCCTTTCGGATGGCCACATATGATATTCTTCGAGAATCGAGTTGCGAATCTCTTCACATCGGTGGCGTTTGAGGGTGAGACGGAGGCAACCACAACAACCGGAGATGATCAATTGCCTCAAGATGCATTGCATCTTATTCTTCGATGAGGTATCTTCCCCCGAAGGTGGGACAGCCCGATGAACCTTGATCATACCGTCGACATAACTAAAATCCGGGGGTTAAACCAAAATCACGGTACAAGGGGTACCTTTCGTACCAATTGAAAGTCGTTATATCGACTAGAGGGGTGAATAGGCAATTTTATGAATTCTTCATTAAGGAATTTGCCGGTGAAAATTTAGGAAGAACTACTTGCGGAGAATAAGTACTCAGTAAGCATAACGAATACATGCATGGTCATCATGATGAAATGAAGACAAGCATAAGTCGGGAATCAAAGGGATAACACAAGATGAAGATAAGCGGTGAAAAATTGAACAGGGAAATTGAGAAAGTCTTTAGTCAAAGTCTTCAAACAAGAATTATGAACCACTTAACACGGAAGAAATGAAAGAGTTGAGGAAATAGAACCATAAGCTTGGTGAAGACAATGATTTGGTAAATCAGTTCCAAGCTGCCGTCCGGTTTCGTCGGTTGGGCGGTGAGTATTTAAACTTCGAGGACACCGTCCGGACACCCAATCGACCCTTGGGACACCAAATCCTCACCATATTCTCCTTGAACTAAGGTCACGACCTCATCCAATCACTCTTGGTAAGTCTTGAGGTGACTTCCAAACCTTCACAAACTTCGGTCCTTTCGGCGATCCACAATTTCCTCTTGGATGCTCTAGACCATGGCCTAACCATGGAAAAGCACAATCTTCAAAGGTAACAAGCCGGATCCCGAAGGATCAATCTCTTGATGGCTCAATCACTTTGGGTTTGTAGGTGTTTGGGTTTGGGTTTTCCTCCTTGATGATTTTCACTCAAAGTCCTCGGAGGATGGGATGCTCTCAAATGACAAGTGTCGGTTTCTCTGGGCAACCAACCAGCTGGTGGTTGTAGGAGGCGACTATTTATAGCCTGGGAGCAGCCCGACATGATAAGACATAAATGCCCTTCAATAATTGACCGTTGGTAGATAAGATATTTTGGGACGTTGGCGCCAACACAACAACGTCGGAAATTTGAGGTTCAAATTCCTCGGGGCTATCATGTTCCTCTTTGTGGCAATCCTGGCCCGAATTCTAACTCCTCGGTTGAACAAATTCCTCAAGACGGAAGAACCGTCTCTGTCACTAAAGAAATTGGGGCTATGAGATTGGTCCTTCACTACTCACTCTCCCTTTACTCCACTTCAAAAACTCGCCGCTACCCCATTGCCCATTGCCCGTCACCACCTTCGCCCCATGGTGGACAAGAAGCGAAGGAAAAACGCCGGGTTGATGTGGTATCTCGGTAGCTATTGCTTTGACATGCTACAACCCTATCGTGATGATGGATCCGGAGATGGGGCTCAATCCGTCTAAGCGGAGACACATCGCCGACCGTCGTTAGTGCCATCGTCCTCCCACCATGTGGTCAAGAAGGATAGTGCCGAGAAGGGAACAATGGATCCGGTGTCAGGGGACTAGCTCTTGCGGAGGAGATGACTTCCCCCACTCCTCATAGACCATTTTCAAGGGCAGACTCTAGGAGGGTCTTGGGCATATGTCTTCGAGGCCTAAGGCGCGGAACCCCTATGTTAGGTCGGACATGTTAATGTCCCATATACTCGGACCAACCCTAAATGAAAGGGTGACATAAGGGTATGGCGTTGCCATGTTCCCGGCCTTGCATCGCTTTTAACCAGCCCTTCCTCCTGGAGCATCTCTAGCAGATCCTAAAAGTTCGTCATGTAAAATCGTTTTAGGGGATACTATAGCGTTTTACAACATTTTGGGGATAACATGTGTGTTGGTAGAACAGATCCCGTAAAATCGTTTAGGTCCAATGTGGAGCCCACTAGTCAATAGAAATTTACAATGAGGTCCTTGCAAAATAGCATAAAGCCCCTACAAGCAAAATAAAGTTGCGATTGGGTCCCCCTCTGGCCCGCATGGCTCTCCCCGGAACACTCACGCATCCCGGGGCAAGTCCACTCTGGCAGCCGTGTCCCTCCGCCTCAACGCCCTCTTCCTCCCGGTGCCCCTCCTCCTCTCCCGAAGGGTCCCTGGCGGACAAGGACCCCGGGGGAAGGTCCCGCAGGACACCCATAAGTAGCTCGGGTTCTCGGAATTTGAGCACCGGCCTGAACAAGCTCAGGTTCCCAAGGGCGAGCATCCCCCTTCTGCCCCACCCGCCCATGCATGTTCCTTCAAGATGTGGGGAGGACTCCAAATGCGTCTTGGCAAACCTCGGCTGCTCATGCTCCTCTGGTTGGCTACCCTTCTTTTCATTTGTGGGAATCGAGCTCGGGCGGAGCCGTGGCCTTCCCCTGACGGGGCGGTTGGGGCTGAAACTTCCCTCCCACCAATCATCGGGATAGAAACTATAAAATGAGGCGAATCCGAAAATATGGGGATAGAGGCCAAAATATCGATTCCCTCGTTTTTTACGGGGGGCCATTTACAAGACCTGGTCAAGGATTTTTTCGCGATCCCGTAAAGGGTGGTTATTTTGATTCGGTGTTTACGGATTAGCTAGATGCTCTCACCCTCACTCCCTCCTTGAAAACCATAGTGAACACCAGCCCGTTGGACAAGAAGATGATGGGGAGGGGGTAGGCTGGATGATGTGGTATCTTGGTGGTTACTATCGGCGTGTCTGCCACGTAAAACGACAAATCCGTCGTGGGGCTCCACGCGTCGATGTGGAGACAAGTCGCCCCTTCGCTTATCGCCACCCCGCCGCATTTCGGCCCTCATCCTCCATCCATGCATGCGTCATAGAGGACCGGTGCAGTTGGAGGATAAATTGGCGCCAAGCGGGCTAGCTCTGGGATGATGATGAACTCCCCGTCCTCTAAAGACCATATCGAGTCGGGTGCAACTCCGGAAGCGTTCGAGCAGCGCCTGATTAAAGGACCCCTTTTCAAAAAAAACAATCCGTGACATTTTGGGCGAGCAATTTTTTTTGTCATCATATACACTTCTATGCGATAATTGTGACAAAACCGGTATCATCATAGATGTGGTGGGCTCCTACTTCTATGACAAAAATTGACAGAAAATGGGCTTTTGTCGGCGGGCGGAGGCCGCTGCATGACATTCTTTGGGCGTCCATGGCGGAAAATGTGGTAGAAGCGAGGAGGAAAATTTGGGGTTGCGTTCGGTGGGAGGTCGGGGCGGCGATCGCGGTTCTCTCGTGTCTGGGCGTGTGTGGGCTTGGCTCCCGAAGCGGCGGGTTGGGCTCTCGAACCCGGCGATTGCCTGCGAACTCGGGCGTTCCGAACGGCGATCGATCGATGGTTGTCGAACCCGATGGGTGATTCGCCGCTCTGCTTACGAAGCCGATCAATCTGTCTGGGATGACATGGCGTTGTGGGGGGTGGATGAGCGATGGCGGTGGCGTTGCCTCTGATGAGCGGGAACCCGTGGTGTTTGGGGAAACAATAGGCGGTGGAGGGTGGCCGTGGAGGGGGTTGAACAGGACCCCATGGTGTGGAGGGTGGATGAACAATAGCGGTTGAGGGTGCCCGTGGGAGGGTGGTTGAGCATGGCCCGGTGGAGTGCGCGGGGGGCTGGATGAGCAGGGAGCCCGTGGAGGGGAGGAGGCGGGGTGCCCGTGGAGGTGGAGGGGTCGGGGTGGAGATGAAACGTATCCCGTGGAGTCCGTTTGCGTGCCCAACCCCTCCCCGTTTGGGTAGAGCTCCAACACAAGTCCGTTTCGTCCGTTTTTGGCGCCACCCCCTCCGATCAACGGACCCCGTTTGACCGTGGGAGGTCCGTTTCCTCCGTTTTGGTGCCCACAACCCTCCCGATCACGGACCCCGTTTGACCGGGGAGGTGTTTCCTCCTTTTGGATGCGGGCCCTCTCGATCAAAGGCCTGTTTTGAACTGGTGGGAACAAAGGCCGTTTCCTCCGTTGTGCGATGCCCGGGGCCTCGTTTCCATCGCTGTTCCGTCCAAGCCCTCCCGTGCGACCCGCATTCCGTTCCGACCCGCGGTTGGCTCCCCATGAACCGCGGCGGCGTTGTTTCTGTTCCGACCCAGCCATTGCTTCGGCAGTGGCGTTCTAGATCCTACCCATATTTGCGTGGCGTATTTTCTTTCTTGCACCCTTGCCGATCGTCGTTACAGCTACGTGCGGCGCCTCAATCTCGACCGTGCCGCCTCTACATCGACCGGTATTGCGTACGTTCCAACAGAATGACAATGCTCGTGCGCTTGACCGGTGGGTCCCGGGCCGGGACTTCCTTCGTCCGAAGTGGTGGTGGGTCCCTGAGGCGAATCGTTTTTTGCCCCTTTTGCGTCGAAGGTGTGTGGTGGGTCCCGGGTCGAAACGTTTTTTGCGATATATGGTGGCCGTCCGGTGGGTCCCCCTTTGGTGGAGGAATAATTATTTTGCGTGTAATGGAGGCACTTCCTTGCGGCCGTGGACCCGGTTCGGCCTCTCCGCGTCCCGTCCGATGGAAGCCGTTCCTTGACCACGTTGACCCGCCGGCAAACACCAGGCGGTGGGCGGCAAAAGGCCTAGGAAGGGGCGGCACGGGGAAAAACAGGGGTGGATGCCCAGGTGAAATCGAGGTTCCTTTGGGGTTTTGGGTGGGTGCGTCCCCAGAAAAGGGGTGTGGGTGAGTAGAGGATGGCCGGCCAGGGGGGAGTAGTGGGGTGAGGCCTGCGCATTAACCGACCCGGGGAAGCAGAAACGAGGGCCGACCGGCCCTGGTTTGGGGTGGAGCAAGAAGACCGAGGTTGAAGAAGCACTCGCCGTTGGATGGACATCGTCGGTCCTTTGGAGCTAGAATCGTGCATATTGACTAAGTTGACAAAGCCCTCCGTCCCGTCAACTTATAGGTAAGTCAGCCCACTATCTGGGTCCCGGCTAACAAGGGGGTATTCTTTTTTTGCGTTGGAGGCACTTCCTTGCGTGCGAAGATATAGCTTGGGGTCGGTAATCGTGGGGTAACGTTTTTTCGCGAAATCTGAGGGCCCTTCGGTGGGTCCCGATGTCGGTGGAGAATCATTATTTTGCGTGTAATAAGGGGCATTTCCTTGCGTGCGGCCGTGGAGTTCGGCCTCTCCCGTCGTCCCCGGATGCATGTCGATCGTTGCCCGTTGACCGGCCGGAACCGAGGCGGTGGGCGGCGGCGAGGCCTAGGAAGGGACGGGAAAGGCGGGAAGACTCGGGTTGTTTCCCCAGCGTTGACGAGGTTTCTTGGTTCGTCTGCCGTCGCGGAGAATAACGCGGTGTGGGTGAGTAGAGGATGGCTAGCCGGATGGGGTCGGTGGGGCGTTAGGCTGCCCCCTAGCGGTGGGGAGGAAAGCGGCGTCCCGCGGTTTTTGGGGGCGGAAAAGGGAGATTGAAGAAACCGGGGCCGTTGGATGGCCATCCAAGATCCTGCTTGTCATCAACCTTTTTTGAAAGCCTCAAATCTGGAAAACACTACCCTCTCCATTATTTCTAATAATTTAAAGCCCATTTCTAATTCTTAAGGTTTTGTTTGGAGCCCATATTTTTTTGTTAGCATTACAGCCATATTGTGGACGGTTAAAAATTATGAAATTTTGCATATTTGGTGTGGTCGAATTGTTTTAATCAAATTTGACTCACATTCAAACTGATTTTAAAATAAATGTATATCAATATAAAATCAACAAATTCTCACGCATAAAATTAATGTAATTTAAAATCTCGAAATGAAAAAATATTTGAAACTAATTGCGGTTTGATGTGTTTAAAAATGTAAGCCCATTTCTCATTCTTGATAGGCATTTTCTCGGCCAGCGAATGAAGCTCTCGTCTTGAAAGATTTGCAGCAAAGGCCCGACAAAGCGACTTACTTGGCAAATCACAAAAAGCGGGTTGTGGCCATGGACCCGGTTCGGCCTCTCCACGTCGTACTTTCGATGGAAGTCGGTGTTGACCACATTGACCATGCGCCGAGAGCACCAAGGCGGTGGATGGGCGAGGCCTAGGAAGGGGCGATGAGGGCGGGAAAACCCGTGGATGCCCGCTAAGAAGAATCTGAGGTTCCTGGTTGGTGGGCGTGAAATTTCTTTGCCGGAATAAGGGGTGTGGGTGAGTAGAGGGATACCCGGCCAGCGGTGGGAGTAGAGGGCGGTGAGGCCTCCCCATCCTGACCCGCCCGAGGAAGCAAACCGACCGACCGGGCTTTGGGGTTTGGAGCAAGAAGACCGGAGGTTGAAGAAGCACTATGGCGTTGGATGGACATCGTCGGTCCTTTGGAGCTAGAATCGTTCATATTGACTAAGTTGACAAAGCCCTCCGTCCCGTCAACTTAGTAGGCCCTAAGTCAGCCACCCCTATGGTGGGTAGCGGGGGTATTCATTTTTGGTGCGTAATAAGGGGCCTTTTGCGTGCGAAGATATAGCTAGTGGGCCGACCTATCGGCGTGGGGGCATTTTTTTCGAAATCAACCCTTCCATATGCATTTCAGTCCGTAATAAGGAGAACTTTCCTTGCGTGCGACCATGGACTCTGGGTCGGCCGTCGAGCTCTCCACTCTGATCCTCTTCCGATGACCTCGTATGTTGACCACGCCCGGCGCCCTCGAAGCGGTGGGGGCAAACCCGACTGGAATGACCGGGAGATGGGAAGGCGGCGTGGTCCGGAGATGGAAGGGTGGGAAACTTATTTGGTGTGGGGTGGGCCTAACTGGAAGAAAAAAAGTCGAGTGGAGGGATGGCCTGGCCGTCGGCGGGGTAGCGTTTAGAGGCAAAAAAGCCGTGGGCCGAACTGGGCGACGTTCCGGCGCTGGGGAAAAGGCGAAGATTGAAGAAGAATGTCGGCCGTTGGATGTAAATCCCCCTTCTTAAACCGACCCTTGGCCCACATGTCGGCCGTTCATTTTTTTAAGTCCATTTGGTGGGCTGGGTGAAACAATGATGTAGCATCTATGCAGCCCGTTTAAATCCCATTTGCATTTTCTAAATCCGGGGACTTCGGTGGGTGAAAATATCATGTTGGGCTAGGCGAATGTTATAAAAACATAAACACATGATTGCTCGGTAAAATCTTTGCAAGCTTATCGCAATCACTAGGAGTTAACGGCAAGTTATATATAAACAATTATTATTATTATTTTTAGAACTTTCAACTTACGAAATAAAATATCATTTAATTTGATGAGTTAATATCGTGGGGTATTATTATTTTTAGGCTAGGCGTGGGCAGTTGAGTTGGTTTAGGGAAAATCTGGGAGAAAACTCAGTTTACATCGAAAAAAAAGTGGGAGAAAATTGGAGACCTCTTTGGGTCCACGAGGAGAGGAATATGTTGGGAGGAAGGAGATTCAAAACGGCGCGAGTGAACTAGTTTTTACGGACAAGTGAACTAGTTTACATACATTAGCAAATAGCCACTAAAAAAGCAATCAGGTTAATGGGTTCTTAAAAAATATTTGGACAAAAAGATAATTATGACACATAGGCTAATGCATGAAAACGAGATGATAAAGGTGCTTATAAGCAGATAAAGTACAACATCTAGACCTTCCTAGCAGCTTGATCTGATCTGCGGCTGTCCGTGTACTTTTCGGTTCGGGGCGGAACGCCCTCATGTCCAAGATCCTTGTACATGTGTAGCATGCGTTCGTCCTTGGCCATGAGGTTATGTAGGCTAGATTCGGTACCTCCCCGTGTTGGTCGTCTTCTTTCATGTTGGCGTGTCGGTCGGATGGTCGGCAAAAGGTAACCCGAGTCCTTCTCCGCCCGTTCTTGATGATCTTGTATTTCGGATGTCGACAAGCTTGTTGCAGGATGGCGAATCGTCGCGTTCTTCCTTCTCTCCACCGTAGTGAAGGTGCATTGGGTTGGATGAAGCAGCGAATGCTCAAACTGGTGCAGCCATAGGGGCGAGGCGAGCTTCGAGTCCGTTCGTTGGTGTACATCACATTCAACTTGGTGCAGCCATAGGTGACGCGAACTAACTCCTTTTGAAGTCCATATCGGGGCTCACCCCTCGGATGCCATTGGAGTCTCTTGAGCATGGTTAATATATACCTGCGGCTTAAGCGGTATGTCATCTGCCCATCTTATAGTCAACATGTACAATAGTAGATCAAAAGAGTGTACTATTTTTTATTATGTGGCCCACCTTTCATTCTCACAAAGTGCCAGGACATGCTGCTGGCTCTTCCAAGTCCTTCCTTCTCTCTCCTCTTCTCTTTCCTCCAACAAATATACTAGTTTATGCCTTATAGCCCGCTCAGCTCTATTGTACTTGCTCTTGGTGAGCAGTGTTGGGGCGGCGTTTTTCGCTCTTGGGAACTGGATTCAACGATGGTGAGTGTGTGCGACAAGATTACTACCCCTCCTTCTTCCCGCCGAAGATACCCCCATTCAACGCCTCCATTAAAAACCTACTCCGCCCGTCGGTTCCGGCGGGTGTATTGGTACTATAATAACGGGTTAGTGGTCACTTTACTTAAATTTAATTAGCTTTAATAAATTTATACTTAAAACAAGCAATGCATTGGCTCGTTCTTCGATGCCCGGATCAATATGCACAACAATTAAATTATTATTTCGGGGCCCAACGATCAACACATTTGTACTTTCACAAAATAATACTACCAAGTTTGAATTGTTTGTTATGGTTGCTGTTCGCATCATCATTGGTGTTTCCCGCTTGCAAGATTCAAAACCAACAAATAAGATCCAAATAATAAGTACAACAAAGATGCCTACACATCTCATTGATTCCCGCTTGCAAGATTAAACCAACAAATAAGATCCAAATAATAAGTAAAACAAAGATGCCTACCTCTCATTGATTCCCACTTAAGATTAGAAAAAAAAAGATTCAAATAATAAGTACAACAAAATGCCTACACATTCCTTTGTTTCCCACTTGCAAGATTCGAACCAACCCATTAGAGCCTTTTATAAAGTGAATATCGGGATTAAATCCATCTTGGCTAGCCAGCTAAATCGGAACTTGGCGAATGCTCTTGACCGTCACAACTTTCGTATAAGTATTCCGGTTTGCGCATGTTTATAGCACAAACAAAAGAGAAAAGAGCATGATTTCTTTAGTTGAACCATTTTGTGGTTCCACCAAAAGAGAGATGTTGCTCTTGCCGTCACAAGGAGAGGGGAGAGCATGGTTTCACTTTAGTTTAACCATTTTGTGCAGTTCCACCAAAATTGAGAGATGTTGCCCGTGACATTTTGTTGAAGCACAAGACCTCATTCAAAAAAGTGTTTTGTGCAGTTCACCAAAATCCAAATACAACAAGGTGAAATGGATATCCCTATCGCACAAAATGATAGAAAGTAAACGTTCTGGTCAATAAGAATATCTGAAACATATACAAAATGAAAAAAGCATCTTAATTATGTTCATGGCAATCACCAAGGGGGTAGAAATTTTAAAACGTCGCAATGCTTCATGTTACGAAGCATTCGATCAACAATGAATTCCTCAATATGGGATTACTTTAATGGTGGCATTGCTTGTTTAAACGATAAATCAACAACTAAAGAGTTGGTTTAAGGGCATGGGACCATGGGGACAGGGACACTCGCGGTAAAGGAGCAACTTACTTATCATCTTTGGGGAAAACAGCGAGTGCCATTTGTAACCGGTTTAATTGCATCTTATCCGGGCATTAGATTAACAATAACCTTTTTAGTGTCCCTAAGGTAACTTGATGCTTCATTTTACATCCCCGGCCAAAGGTTGGTTTACCCAAAAAATAAAGCAAAAAGGTTGGTATAAGGACATCGCGGTGGGGCATCGCACAATGTACAAGGAGGCAAAAGTGGTGATCCAGTTTTTACCTTGTGAGGGCAGCAAACCCTAATCCGGAGACCTTTTACTATGTGATGGAAGCAAATCTAATCCTGGACATACTCTTGACTTGTCCACCGCCGCCACTTTCTATTTTTTCAACCAATAATAGATTTTCCTTATCCGGTTTGTCTGCGTTTTCCCATTATTTCCCTTTTCAACCAAGAGCGGTTGGGTATCCGGTCTCTACTACTTACCATATTATTTCCTCTTTGAATCAAGTCCTAGATTCATGCTACAACTTTCCCCCTTTCTTGTTGTTTGAACAAAGCCCTAGATTGAATGCATGAAGTAGCTTTACCTCTAATAATACTAAAATTTAGGTGGCTTTGGAAGAGTGATGGGAGTAGAAAAAAGATACATGGACACGTGGGGAGCTGGGGCAGAGAGCAAGGCCCTTTGAAGAACTTATACATGAGGGCGGGATGTCGTGGAGGTCGGATCTGCGGACAATCGGCGGGGAGGAAGAAGGGGGGAGGACCTCCAGGGGGTTTGGGAAAGGCCAGGCGGAGGATCGGGCCCCTCCGGGGTGGGTTTCCCCCTCGGGGCGATGACCGTGAGCGATACCTTTTAGTCCTCTACACACCGGCGAAGGATCCGGCGGATCTGTGACCAGCGGTGGGGAGAGAAAATGTCCTCTTTGTCTTGTTTTTCTGGGAGGATGAGAGAATGGAAAACCCTAAGTAAAGCAAGCGCTCGGCCCTGCGTCCATATATAGTGGAGTGATTATCTTTTTCTCTCCACAACAAGCGTTTCAATTTGTTCGTGGCATTAAAGAAAAAAACCTCTATTTGGTGACTACCTCGACTCCTACTTACTACTACTTTACTACCTTCTGGTTTATAGGTCCTTTTATAGTTTGTGCCAAATTTTGACTAAAAATTTAACTAACAAAATGTTAATGCATGTCAAGAAAAATTATCTCATTGGATTTATTTGAACATAGTTTTGAAAAATATAATGTTTGGTGACATCGTGAACATTTTCTTAGTTTAATTATGTTGGCATAACAATGGGACCAATAAACCAGAAGGTATATTATTCCTGTCTCCCGCCCCTCCATTCATTGAACAACCCCCGGGTGAATAAACATCGATAAATCTGTTTTATATAAAACGAACAAGCTCGAACTATTTTGGCGTTGTTAAAAGTTGAGGCGGGGCTTTTTGAGCGTTCGGGGAGTTTTCAGTGGCGGTTTGGGAGAGGCCGGAGGTGGCGAGTGGGGCTGTGGATTTGGGGCGTTCTTCTGGAAAAATTGTGATATGACCACTCACTATAGTCATGAATTCCGTGGGTGATGCCCCCCTTGTTCGCTCTAATCGGTGCATGACCGTCGACCGGATCTTGGCTCTCCCACATGTCGGATAGTGAAGGAGCAAAGAATGATCGGTATATACTAGTACTATACTGTACTACTCGGTCGGTCGAAACGGGAGGAACCCCCGTGCGAACCCGGTAGCCAGGTGAACCAGGGTGAAAACAATAATGTGGTGATATGGCCATAAAAACAATGTGCTACGGTCCCCTTGTGTAAATTTTCCTCCTCTTTGTTTGGATCACGAGTTAGAGCTAGTTTGGGTTGAAATAGCCTCAAATTATGAAAAAGAGGGGTTAGTTTGATAGTTTGCTCTAAAGTAAAAAACTAGCCGGTGGAGAGGTTCTAATTGGGTTAGTTATCCGGCCCACTAAAGAGAACTAAAAAATCTCACCTACCACTTTGGATCGCTCCCTAAAAAATCTCACCTGCCACTTTTCGCTCCCCCCTCTCGCCTGACTCCTCTTTATGGGCCGCCCACCTAAGCGCCCTCTCTCTCCTCGGCCGCCTTCTCCTTTGGCCTCTGCCCCTCGGCCGCCCTCCCTCCGGCCAAGGGCCCCCTCCCCACGTCTTTTCTCCCCTCTTGGCGCGTGCATCTACCGGGGAGGTCGTGAGGGGGTGAGTTTGTTCGTTCCTTCTTCTCACGACCATATCATTGATCTTGCTTGCTCTAGCGCTAATTCTGATTTGGAAAAGTAGATCTGATCAAACTTGCTATAGATTTGTGGTGCCCATGGAATTGTTTGATTGCTTGGGAGGTAATAAATCTTTCTAGGCCCAAAGATTGGTCACCTTTCTAGGTATTTCAATTTCAGGCTTGCATTATTTGTAGAGCCCAAAGATTATTCACCTTTCTTGGTATTTCAATTTATTGCATTGTTTCTAGAGGCCCAAAGATTGTTCACCTTTCTAGGTATTTGAGTTTTAGGGCATTATTTCTAGAGGCCCAAAATTATTCACCTTTTAGGTTTTATTTCAGGCTTGCATTATTTCTAGAGGCCCAAAGATTCATTTCACCTTTCTAGGTATTTCAGTTTAGGCTTGCATTATTTCTAGAGGCCCAAAGATTCAGTTCACCTTTCTAGGTATTTAAGTTTGAGCTTGCATTATTTCTAGAGGCCCAAAGATTAGTTCACCTTTCTAGGTATTTAGTTTCAGGTTTGCATTATTTCTAGAGGCCCAAAATTATTCACCTTTCTAGGTATTTTAGTTACAAACCATTATTTATAGAGGCCCAAAGATTAAGTTCGATCGACAGCGGCCCTGCTACCCATGGTTGCCTCCTTCAAGGGGTGGGAAGGGTTCGGGGCTTGGGCCTCTGAGCCTTCCTCCGGCGGCGATGGGAGCTCCTCCCTCGTCGTGAGGGGCTCGGGCTCCCTCCCTATTTGAACAACTTCCTGATGAGTTAGCTCATTCTTTGTTTCATGAAGTGTTTTTATTTTGTGAAGCTTGATTGGCTTGTATGTTTAAGTGGGATATCTCATTTGAATGGACAAAGTAAAAATTACCATGTTTTGCATGCTTGATTGTATAGATGGTTCGTTTATGTCAATTGTGGCGGGAGGAGGCCCGGAAGGCCGGCCACACCAAGAGGTGCTTGGATCCAAGGGACTTATTTTAGTCGACTAAAATAGGGTCCAAAGTAGTCAAATGATTGAGATAGAGCATTTATTGTCAATCTAACCCTACCATCCAACCCTCTTTGGTTTAGAGTTAGTTCGGGGTTAGAATCTAACTCTAACCTCTAAGCGAGTTAGAGTTCTCCTTGTCTCGGTTCATCATTCATATTTCCCCCATTCCGTGTTTTGGTATCCTGGAATCAAAGGGCCATTTTTTGAGAAAAATCAAAGGGCCCTTAGTGGTTTAGGTCGGTCATTTTTTATAAGCGTGTTATGTCCAAAAATTTAATGAGGCGTGCTGGGTTTCCATGAAAATAATCCGATTTCATGTGTAATTCATTGATTTATTTATTCTTTGCGGGGGTTTGCATGTAATTAAGTTGAAATTGTAAAGTACCCGGCATATTCCGTCGTGCATGCACTCGACCCGGATGCTCTATGTCCCACATGTGGAATGGGAGCCGTGGAAATAGCCTAGGAGTACATATAGGAGGATAAATCCGTGAAAAATATTCTTGTGAAGCATAGGGTTGAAAAGTAGACCTAAAAGTGATGACAGCTATAGGTGCACGCACCCAACTAGTGGTACTAGACATACGACTAATTTTTTCCCTCAAAAAAAGAGGCCGCAGTGCTCGGTACTCCTATTCTATAAACATGGTCCCATCGACAACGGGTCCGTGCTACAACTAGCCCCCTCCTCGTTTCTCTTTCTAACTCTAAACTCGGCCGGCCGGTGGGTGGGGTGGGTTTTGCTGGAACCCCACCTCCGGTGGAAAGCTTTTTGGAATAAAAAATGACATATACTCCCTCCGTTCATAAATATAAGCCTTTTTAGATACTACTTCAAATGGAATACAACATCTGAGATGTATGAAGACATAGTTTAGAGTGTAGATTCACTCATTTTGCTCCGTTGTAGTAGTCACTTGCTGGAATCTTTGAAAGACTTATATTTGGGAGCAAAAGAATTATTAATAAAACATTAAAGGCCACGGTGATGCATTGCTGGTTACGGGAGGCAAGAAGAAGAGATGCATCCATCGATGGCGTCCACCTCCTCACTTCGGGCGGCCCCGAGCGGCCCTAAGTAGCGGCGGCTTTCGTGGCCAGGTCGGCGTGCCCAACAATGGCGTCCAAGATTCCACCCGCTGGAAGAATGCCAGCGTCTTTTCCTCGCTTGCCTTGTGGGCCTATGTAGCGATTTCCTCGTGAGCGTGGATGTGCGGTCGGCGGTTTCTTGCGGCGGCGCTCGGCGGGGACCTCGAGTGCACATTATTTGTCGCGACCTTCCGGCTGCGAGGGCCACCAGGGCGAAAGGTTGTCACCATGTGGGCCGATGAGGGTGGCGGGCAATGAGGAACGGGCGGCGGTGGAAAGGCGTCGGCAAAAGGTCATCCGGCGCTTCTTGGCGGTGAACTTGTGGATGGAGTTGACCATCATTGCGTCCATGCGAGGCCCGAAGCCCGGCGTCGGCGAGGGCTCGATACCTGCGATTGCCCAACCACGGTAAACTTCTGTGGTCTTGGGCCCGGGCGGCGCCTTGGATGATTTGGCCTGACCGGCCCGCCACTCGCGTCCCGCCTCCATAGGTGCTTGTGGCCGGTCCGGGTCTTGGATTGGGTGGCGGTGTTGCGGCGAACTTGGGAGTAGATGGATTGTAGGTGGTGGGCGCCTTTATTATAGTATGAAGTCCAAACTCATTTGCATTCACATCGGTGGCTCTGATGCGCTTCTCCAATTAATTCCCTCTACATGTAATTGAGGATGCATCATTGGCCGTTCAACGTCTGAGGAACCGCTACCCTCTTCCTCCTTGGCATTCAAGCACCCTATGGACCCGTCGGCGACGAGGTGCCTATGGTGACCGTAAATTTCAAGATGATAATGGCGTGCGTGTGTGCGTTCATAGGGGTGAAGTGTATGCGGCGTGTATATGGCGCTTCGTGCATCTTGTGTCAAAAAAAAAACGTAAATCGTGTCAAAAAGTGACTAGTCGGTTATACTCAATATTGTGCACCTCGGAGAAAAGCGATAGAACATTACATATTTATTTCGGTCAGATTACTCATTTTGCTCCATATGTACTCCGTCTCGGTGTAGTCTAGTCACTTGTTGAAATCTCTAGAAGGGCAAATACTCCTTTACGGTTTGGGGCTATACTAGCAAGTAGTTATGCGTACTAGTACAATAGTGGGCTCACAACAATTTTGTCTCACAAGAGCACGGTATATGCCTGCTCAATGTTTAAACTTCAGCGTTTGGTCGCTCTTGGCTCTTGCCTCTCCGGAAGGCGAACAATGATGTTACTTTGCTTCTCGGTTGTGAATCCCTTTCTTTGGCATGTCCGTCCCCTGGCCCGGGGAGCGGATAACTTGTTTGGAAGTACTACTACTATGCAAAAGCTTTGTCCTCGTTTGCCGCAACCCGGCGAGGGCGAGGAAAAGGCGTGTAGTAAAATCAAGCTTCTCCTTGTTCTCTGAGTTGTGGACACATCATAGCACTAGCCCCAATGCTTGCCTCTAAACTTGGCTGAAAGACCCGATTGTAAATATATTTGCTGCAACCTCTAACATTTACCCCAACAAATTAAAATATTGGCCGTATGCATCGTTCGTCCGGAGGCGGGAAAGTCCCCTTTTAAAAAAAAACAAATTAAAATATATATTCCTGTCTTGATCAGATGGCGTGCAAACTACAATCACTAGGGTGACGGGTGGGCGGAAGACTATTTTAATTTAAAATAAACTTCAAGACACCACATAGCGGGCCGACCCCAATGATTTTAAGCTTACAGGCCGTTACCGCTATCTAGACTACTCTACATGAAACTTTGCCACACGTCGGGGCTGCGCTTGGCTCTTGCCTCTTTGGGAAGTCAAACAATGATGGTGTACTCTGCCTTTGGAGAATTACTCTGATGCGCCACGCCATCCCCGATTGGTTTGCATGTCCACAGCTTGCGGAGGGAAGGCGTGTAGCTTCTCCTAGTCTTGCCAGCCACCACGCTCATGGGTTGGGGAGGGGCGCTCCTGTCTTTCGTGTATGAGGTGGTCCCGGCAGTGTGTCCAACCTTTGTTTACCAAAAGCGAGGTCGATTAAGTTCGCGAGGAGAGGATCATCAAACTTCGTTGATGTCGAGTTGGGCGACACATCAAAAGCACTTGCCTCGATATATTTCAATAATTTGTGTTTACCAATGCATTAATTACAACCATGCATGCATGTCATGACTCTTCTTTTGATAGTACTTGCATGTGTTGATTTAATGCCCTTGAAGGATGGTTGTGCACGGAGGCGAGATCATCAAAGCGAGCAGGACCCGGCGATGGAGCTCTCTAAGGTCTCCATGGACCTCACCGTGCTCCATTGTCCCTTGTCGTCCGCCCCTTGGCGCCTCCGGTGTATGAGGTTGAATACAATCGTCCGTTCGGCTGATTGAGCAAGGTGCATGTTTCTTGATTGATGTCTTTGTTGGATTGATTTCTGCGGTGCAAGGGGCCACCCTGTGCGGGCGGCGTCGGCGCCCGGGAACCAGCGGCGGTGCGGTTGCGGCGGTGGTCCGGCGTGCGGAACCGGTGGACTCCGTCCTTTAAATCGATGAGGTGGAGTGCCCCGCGGCTTTGGGATCGCCACCACCAAAGCTCGCCGATCACCGGGCGTGTTCCGCTCGCGCCCCAAAATGCCCGTGCCCGTCTGCGGCTCCGAGGGCCCGCCAGGCTCTACCACCAATCATCACCGTGCATCCCATGCCCGTGCACATGATCCATCGGCAAAGGTGCTCCGGTGCAAGTGGCTGGCCGGAACATGTGCTTTTGAATTTCATTCCCATTTCTTGCATGGAACCTGAAATTTACCCGAGGACCGCATGTGATTTTTCAACCAACTTTGGTGCCTTTGGAACATGTGCTTGTATTTCAAATTTGAATTACCAACAAGGTGACCGTTCCCCCGAACCACAGGCCCTTGAGAAAGCTCCGATTTGCAAAGCTTATACCAAAATTTGTTCCTATTCCTTAATTTTTTACCATGGCATGGTACTACCATGACATGACACCATCTCAAGTTTCATGATTTTAAAACCAAGTTTCTCAATGTTCTTGACCGGCCACGATGCCCAGATGTTTGAATCTTATTCTCATTTTTGCATGGGAGTAGAAATTCACCCAAGGACACAAATGTGATTTTCAACCAACTTTGGTGCAGGGAGCATGCTTAAGTTCAAATTTGAATTATACATTAAATGGCTATTTTTTTAAATAATACATTTTTTATTAATTTGCACAAATATTACGTGTAAAATTATTTTCAAAATAATACTTCCCCTGGCCGGCCCGGTCCTAATCGACCCCGGCGAGGCCGGTGGGTTCCTTCTTCTTTGGGGCCGATTGGGCTGTTGGCCACGAACAGTCGGTCGGCCCAAGCCGAAAAGGGTCCGGTCGGCCTCTTGTGGGCCGGCGAGGACTAATTGGCCTCTTTGTGGGCGATGGCTAATTCCTTCTTGTAGGCCTTGGTGCATGCATACCACCTCTTGTTTTTTCCCCGTATTTTTTCTTTCAAAACTATGACATATTTTTCCGCCACTCGTTCCGCCACCCGTTTCTCATCCACCCGTTTCCGCCATATGTTCCCGCCAACTCTTTCCCCAACTCGTTTCCCACCATATGTTCCGAACTCTTTCCCACCTTTCGTTTCCCATGGCTGCATCGTTCTTTCCGCCATTTTCTCCTCTTACCTATAAAACCCCCTTGAGGGGGTGGATAAGCATTCGGTGTAGTTTAGTTGAGATTCCCATTATCCTTTGATCTAGTTTTCACCACAGGATGAGCGGGACTCTTGAGCCTAGCTCGGTTTCGGGGATGGACAATAGGGTAGTTCCATGGGGCGAACTCACGGTAGTGACACCATAATGAATGAGTTGGCTCACCAATTCGTGGATGCGGGTGGCCTAAAGGACCTATGAGGAGGTATGTAAAGAACTTCTTAGGTTGCATGAAGGTGGGAGAAGGTAGTAGTGCGAAGAGTGAAACTTTAAGAATTTGCAGCAAATAATCCATGTTTATGGACTGAGGAGGCGGGGCAAGATGATATTTCATGCCGCCGCTTGGGTTACGCATACTCGAAGGGCAAAGTTCTTCATCATCGAAGGGCAAGGTTTACGCCGGTCGAAGGGCAAGGTTTCGCATCGTCGAAGGGCAAAGTTCTTCATCGTTGAAGGGCAAGAGTTCTTCATCGTCGAAGGGAAGAGTTTGCATCGCCGAGGATGATGATGATGACTTCATGTAATTTTTATGCTGTATTTTGTGAGTTGGTCGTTATGTCTTTTTTTTAGATGTAGTTCTATCTAGTTGTTTGTAATGTCTTGTTGTATGAGCATTATGTTCTATCAAAATATGATCTTGTAGTTTGGATAACATAGTACTAAAATAGAGTAGGCATATGTCTCACAAAAGTACATAGTCATTTGTCTCATACATAGAATAGACATAAGTCTCACACAAAATAGATGGTAATGTCTCTTTGATAGATGGAAGCGTCGGTGTGACGCGCTTTGGCGGGGGGCGGATCTGGGCGGCGACCATCCCCACGCGGGTGCCCTAATGTGGAGGAGGAATCTCGGACTCTTCCTGGTCATCTTGTGTATCTGTGTGGGGCTGGTGGAGGTAAAATATGTTCATCCCTTGGGTGTCTTGCGACATCGACCTATATTGTTCTCCTCGGGATGTTGATCACTCCCCCGTATCATGTGATGCCGACATAGGCGCTTTGATATCCGTGGGCTCCTGGCGATGGAGCGTTTCATCATGAAGAATGAGGTCGCGTCAATTAATATAGAAAACAATAAATATGAAGGCGCATACCTGCGGCTGTGGCGGCTGCTGGCTCAAACCGGTGGAAGGGAGGGCCGTGGGCTGGCCGGGGGCCTGTTGGGGAAAACCAATGGGGAAGGGGCTCCCAAAGGGGCGGGGGGGTGGCTTTGGGTGGGGCAAACCTGGTTTTCGGGCGTGGGAATCGGTTGTGGTTGCTGCCGTTGAACAACCGGTTTCCGGGGTGCGGTTGATGCCTTAACACGGCCGTTTGGTTGAATTCCGTTCCGAATTTGTTACCTTTCGGTTCGAAGGAATCCGGTAGCGGTGATGTCCAAAGGTGGTCCGTCGTTGTAAAAGGTGGTGTCAAGGTAGCACGCAAATTTCCATGACAATTAATAATGTCTATCTCTTGCCGTCAAAGTATATGACAACATTACTTAAAGAAAAATATCTTACAGCGTCTTGCCTAGAGCCAGTGTCATAGCTGGGTACATATCCCATGGGTAGGATCGGTATCTCCTCAGGGTGGGAGTGCTCAGCGATGCGTAACCGTGTTCGGTCATGTAGCGCCCAAAATAGAATTGAATTCATTGAGATCAAAATTTGATTCTCGTTCCATAGATGCGTGTTTGCTATCTCCCATTCTATAACATCGGCTCTAGTCTAACTAGCTAGTCGGCGATTGTCTGGTCATGCCCTTCCTTGTCGTCCTAAAATTGTGGGTGTGTGTTCAACAATTACCTAAAGCTTGAATGGAGTATTATGAAAGATAATGCAACATTGAAAAACTTTTAATACACATGGATGTGTCTTTGGCGGGTTCTCTATAGGGAGGCAGCTCAAGCTCGGAAGACCAAATTGCCTCATAACCCTCTTTGTGCCATCTCCTCGGCGAAGACCCGAAGATGATCTTTGATTTTGTCATCATAATCTGGTCCCTTG
Source organism: Aegilops longissima (assembly GCA_021605205.1). Taxonomy (NCBI): domain Eukaryota; kingdom Viridiplantae; phylum Streptophyta; class Magnoliopsida; order Poales; family Poaceae; genus Aegilops; species Aegilops longissima. Next base: position 21,790 of record JAHIAM010006821.1, read on the forward strand.
TGCATAATTTACATACCACCAGGGTATCTGCTTTATGGCTGTTGTGTAGGGCTGCCGGATGACCCCGGTGTATGAATCAAACTGCTCGTTCAATGCGGTATTTCAAACAAAAAGGTTCTGGCTTTCGCTAGCCGGACTATCTCTTGTGCGAAAAAAAGTTGCATTAAACTATAACACGGTGCTACCTCGCGGCGTGTCCAACCTGAACCAAAATAGGCATGTCGATGCCGTCAACATCAAACATAAGGCGTCTATAGGCTCACCAACACGGACATCGGTAAGCCCTATAAGAACCTCTCCCACGACCCGGCTGGAGGAATGAGGGCATCCAGAAGGGTTGGCTTTGTCGATGTGGCGGGCAACCGTTGCACATACCTCGGTATGTAGCCGCTAAGACCGCGAACCCCAACTCCTCATGCGTCTGATCCGCCCGTCGGCGCTGCTATCTCGGTGCCATGGGATGTAGTCTTGGCGCTAATAGTGGTGACATGGTTCTCCGTGAACATCACCTTGCCGAAAAGCCACATTAAGTAGGCCTCGAGGCTCCAGTGATCTTTCCGCATTCAGCGGGCTGGAAGTTCTTGATCGCATTAAGTAAAGTGAAAGTTTTAGTAAGCCGCAATTATTTTACGTAAAAGTATGAGCGATAACTTGAAGATAAGAGGGAAATTCCGGTTGAGCAACCACTCATACTTAGGTCCGTGATGCTCCCATACGGATCCGGACATCCGGAAAAAACCATAAAGCGTTGTTTGAAGCTTGCTCCCAACCAGCGGTGCATCCAAGCGGTCCCTACGGCATGCACTAGCGGAGCGGAGCAAAAGTGACACATCCTCGGGTAAGGACCATCTCTCCCCATCGGAAGTGAAAGCGTGTGGGTCTCTGGCCTCAACGGTCCACTAAGCAGCTCGGCCAAGGACCCGTCGATGGCGAGGCGTTTCTCACCGGGATAGACTCAACCAGGACGCGAAAGGTAAAGACCGGCCCATTTCAACCTTCATCGGAGAACAGGTTAGTGTCTCCCATTAATATGCATGTCGGTTGAAAATTAACAAAGCACGTCTTTCTGAAGCCATCTGGGTGTATCATCGGTTTTCCTTAGGAGTCTTGGTGACCAGGGGCCAAACTTGCGCTCATACCATATGCAACGATGACCCCCTATCAATGTCCCCATTTAGCAACCACATTCCCGACATTCTGCACATAAAAATTCGAACATAGTGCCACACTTAATAAAAATTCAGAACATAGTTCCACACTTAATAAAAATTCAGAACATAGTTCCACACTTAATAAATATTAGAACATAGTGCCCACTTAATAAAATTTCAGAACATAGTGCCACTTAATACAAATTCAGAATATAGTGCCACACTTAATACAAATTCAGAACATAGTCCACACCACATAATACAAATTCAGAACATACCTACCTAGCTTAGCTTCTTCCTCTCACCCTTACTCCTCTTGCCTCTACCTCCTCTTCTTCCCGGTTTGCCTCGTCCACGACCGGTGACAAAAGTGGGACAATTAGTGTCCCTATGGCCAAATTCATTGCATAGAATGCATTGCCTAGTCGGACCCCACAGCGATTCGTCCATATCATTCGGTCTTGTTGACAATGCCGTCGCCTCTACTTATCGCATATGCTCGGGTTTGGAATGTCCCTTTTCGGTAAGGGGTTGGATTTTAAAATTACCCATTGATCAAAAACCCATCAGCCACTGTCCGGTTTGAGAACAGACTCTTTCGGAAAAAATGGGGAACACAAAGCGATGTTCGTCCATTCCAAGCTTCCATAGCAGCAAGTACATGTGAGCAAGGTAGGTGAAACAATTTGGGTTTGTTGCATGTGCACTCACCGTTGGCGGGCTTCATTGCCAATTTTAAACTCATCGTCCTCAACTCATTTGCACATCCGAATTTGTTGTTGGCTAAGCGGACCTCAAACCTTCTTTCTTGATTACCGATGGCGACTTCGATTTTGACCTAGCTTTTTGCATCTTGTTGTCCATATACTTTGACTCTTTCACGATCTTGTGTATTTGGGTTGTTGAAGATATGCTGCTCTGCTTTTGGCGTCTATCTCTAAAATACTTGATGGTGCCATAGAAAATACCCTCAACAATGGCTGCAAGTGGCAATGCCGGTTTCCTCTTAGGACAAAGTTGTATGTTTCCACGAGGTTCGTTGTCATGACCTTGTACCTTGCTCCATGTGTGTCAAGTAGCAAAGACCACCTCTCCAGTCATGCTCTATCCCTTTTCGAAGGTTTTAATCGACCTCCAGGCCTTCTCCTAATCAGGTGGATCAAAGCTTTGGCGGTCACATAAACAGGCTCCTCCTCCCGACCCTTGTTCTGTTATGCGTCTTTGCTTCAACATGTGCCCTCACCGCTGCATATCTTGCAGCTTTCCGTCGCTCACGTGTTCTGCGTGCCACATTAAATCATTGCGTATCAAATTGTACTTCCATAACGATTACCTTGCGAGTTTTTTGAACAATTCATCAGGTTCTTATTTCTAAAGCTGCGAAAAATTAGCCCCAGATGGCGCATGCCCTGGCTCTAAGTCCTGCCATGGAACTTGTTCCTCGGGGGCCTGGGTTTGTTAGTGTCCTTTCGCCTTGGTGTAACCTGCCCTTCATGAAGGATGCCACATTGGGCTTCTCCTTCCCGTATTTTCAATTGCACGAAGAACCATGTCCAACTTTCAATGTTCTCCTCTCCACAAAAAAATCACGAGTGGGGCGACTTGATTTTAGCCGTCTTGACCTATGGCTGTCGGGGATCTGGCCCTTGTACTTACTTGAGAAAATTACCGTCAACACATATCACCCGATTCGGCAATGCAAAGCTTCTATGCATACCGAAAAGAAGAAGAGGATGCGGCACCCTCCGGTTGGGGAACTCGGGCATGAACATGTCTTGGATATCGATATAGGTGCCGGATTCCGGCTTCTTTGGGGTGTGGAGGAAGTGGACAACAGTCATATGCATCAAAATAAGAACCAAATCTCCTCTCAAGCGCCGCTGTTAGCCCTCAAGCCTTGCCATAAAAATTCGTACTTGAACTTTGGCGAAGACTTTTATGCAGGCCTTCACTTCCATAGCTTTGCCTGCACTATCTCATTAAAACAACCCGAGCAATAAGCGTGGATGAAAGGTTGGCATGATCTTGAGGATGCGGGGAATAAGACAAGTGTGATTAACTAAGTCACTTATCACCCAACTTGTGCCATACTTAGGGAAAATCTTGCACCCTAAGGGGACAATTCGTTCTTGCATACCATTGTCGGGAATTTCTTCTTTGGACACGGTTGAAAACCCTTTGCGTGGACATTGCCCAATTAATTATTCATCCTTGGGGCTTGCTTGGTGGGATACGCACCGTAATATTATTACGGTGATATTGCCGGGCTGAATCATGTCCATCATTCACGATCATTGCGGATGAAGTCATGATTCCCGATGCAGGATTGGGACCTCCCGCATTTTCTTCTTCATCGACTCGTCGAGAATCGCCGGCATGACCCCTTTCAACATCGGTGTCTTCTTCTTCCATCGGTCCTGCATGTGCCCATCTACCTCGTCCGTCCACCTGCCATTGTAATCACCCGGCACTTCCTCCTTCTACGGCCTTTGTCCTTGTTACGTAACCATAAGCATTTCCTCCTTGACCACTGCCTGTCCTTGTTGTTGTAACCATCATCTCCCATTTTGACAAGATAACGCCTCCCTAACTGCTTTGACCAGGATCATAGCCACCCTCCTTCCCATGCGGTGACCTCCTTCTGGCAGGAAGCACTAAAGCAATAATTGCATCCCTTCATTCACAACCTTGTAACCCCACCCAATCGGTCTTGCTCTTCGGCCTCAAATAAAAGTAAATTTTTGTACTTGACCGTGTCCTAATGCATGAACACCCGGTGTGTGTTTCGATATCAAGACCTAAACTTGCATAATCCATTCTTTCAACTTTGTTGACCATGTTTGGAGTGCGCTCATTGGCCCTCTATGTAGTAAATTCACTCAGATCTGCTCCCATCTCGGTTGTTTGGGACAGTACCAGGACCGTAGTAAAAATCTGAACTTTACTACATCGGACATCTCGGCTCACCTATTTTTTTAAACAGCGAAATACAATTCACTAACAAATATTAGACATGTTTATATATATTTACAGAATATTTATGGAGCAACTAATACAATTCACACACCTACAAGTATATTACAAATATTTGCGAAAACTACAAATATTTCAGATTTTAATATTTGTTGCCTACAACTACAACTATATTCGGATTTTACGGTGATACTCCAAATATATTACGGATTTTACGGACTACTCCAAATCTTGACACTCATAAATACAGTTTTAAGGAGCTACTCCAAATCTGACACTCCTAAATACTTCCATCCACATATAGTCGGAATATCAAGAACAACTACACATTTTACACAAATAATTAGTTGACATCTAAATATATTCACCAATACTACGGGGCAAATAAAATAATGACACCTAATTTATTTCACATGGAAAACATATTAACAAATACTACGGAGCACCTACGGAAAAAATAAAATGTTTGCTGAAATATACCCTTGAAGCGTCGAATGAAGAATTGACGACGGCCAACAAACTGCGGTGCTCCGCCTCCAACGACGAGCGCGAGGCGCGAGCTTCACCTCCACCCACTGCCCCAACTTCCCACCACCACCTCCACAAAAATGCTCCACCACAACCCCTTGGTTACCCCATCGGTGGTCGGCACCTCTTTGGCTGCCCTAACTAAGTTGAATCCATTCCACGGTGCCAAAACCCCAAAAAAACTGGCTCATTTAGGTGTGGAAATTGGTGCCTTTTTTTCTGGAGAGGGAAAAGTAAGAAAGAAAAGAAACAGCAGGTGGGCCGGGAGGATAAGGCCCCCCGGGGGCCGAAGGCCTTGAGGTGGGCCCCACCGGCCGGCCCATCGGCCCTTGTGGCGGAGCGCCCCAACCGACCAACTCCCTCTCCCCCCTCCGGATGTGGGCCCAATCCGAGGCCGACCCGTGCCATTGAAAATTTTCGGCTTGCTGGTGGCCCACTCACTTTCGGTGGCTCGGGCCGACTAAAGCCATCGACCAGCGGGCCGGCGGTGTATTATTTTTGAAAATAATTTTTTTCGGCGTAATATTTGTGCAAATTAATAAAAAATGTATTATTTAACAAAAATAACCATTAAATGACCAAAAACTCAGTTAATGTGTACATAGGAAAGCAAGTCGGAATAATTCCAAAATTTAACAGGGCACTCATGTAGTTCTTTGCCTTTGTAAATAAACTCAAGGGGACAACATGTTGGGGCGTAGTAATTTCAAAAAAATTCCTACGATCCGCCAAGACCATGGTGATGGCATAGCCGAGAGGGAAGTGTCGTCACGTCCCTCGTGACCGGCGGGCGTTATAACAACGGTTGATGGTAAATGCGTCTTCACGATCCGACCGATCCAAGCACGACGTCCGGCACCTCCGAGTTCGCACCGTTCAGCTCGATGGCGATCCCGGACTCCGATCCAGCAAAGTGTCGGGGATGAGTTCCGTCACCGACGGCGTGGTGGCGATGTTGATGCTCCACCGCGGGGCCGCCTAAGCTCGTGACGATATGACTTCTCCGGCGCGGGCTTCGCCTAAGCTCTTGACGATATGACGAAGTGGAATATGGTGGAAGGGGCACCTTTGGCTAAGGAGCGTCCAAGTATCAACTTGTGTGTCATGGTGCCCCCTGCGTATATAAAGGAGCAAGGAGGAGGTGGCGGCCAAGGGAGGCGCGCACCAAGAAGTCCTACTCACAGGAGTAGGACTCCTCCTTTCCTAATGGAGTAGGAGAGTAGGAAGAGGGAAGGAGAAGAAGTGCGGCCTCCCTAGTCAATGGACTAGGCCCCAGAGGCGGCAGCGGCCTGCCCTAGGCAGCCTCTCTCTTTCCTTGAGGCCAATAAGGCCCATTACTTCTCCCGGCGAATTCCGTAACTCTCGGTACTCCGAAAATACCGAGTCATTCGGAACCTTTCCGAACTCGAATATAGTCGTCCAATATATAGATCTTTACGTCTCGACCATTTTGAGACTCCTCGTCATATCCCCGATCTCATCCGGGACTCCGAGAACTCCTTGGTACATCAAAACTCATAAACTCATAATATAAGCGTCCATGCGAGAACCTTAAGGCGTGCGGACCCTCACGGGTTCGAGAACTATGTGAACATGACCTAGAACTATTCTTGGTCAATAACCAATAAGCGGAACCTGGATGCCCATATTGGCTCCTACGTATTCTCTGAAGATCTTTGCTCGGTCAAACCGCTTTAACAACATCACTTTGTTCCCTTTGTCATCGGTATGTTACTTGCGAGATTTGATGTCGGTATCCAATACCTAGTTCAATCTACGATTCTACGGCAAGTCTCTTTACTCGTTCACGTAATACATCATCTACATAACTAACTCATTGACTTACAATGCTTGCAAGGCTTATAGTGATGTGTATTACCGAGCGGAAGATACCTCTCAGAGCAATCGGAGATGACAAAACCTAATCTAAATCGCCAACCCAACATGTACCTTTGGGAGACACCTGTAGTACTCCTTTATAATCACCCAGTTACGTTGTGACGTTTGGTAGCACCAAAGTGTTCCTCCGGTGGCAGGGTTGCATAATCTCATAGTTCACGGGAACATGTATAAAGTCATGAAGAAAGCAATAGCAACATACTAAGCGATCATGTGCTAGGCTAGCGGAATGGGTCATGTCAATCACATCATTCTCCTAATGATGTGATCCGTTAATCAAATGACAACTCATGTCTACTTGGTTGGAAACATAACCATCTTTGATTCAACGAGCTAGTCAAGTAGAAAGAGCATACTAGTGACACTATGTTTTTGTCTATGTATTCACACACATGTATTATGTTTAGGTTAATACAATTTCTAGCATGAATAATAAACATTTATCATGAAATAAGGAAATAAATAATAACTTTATTATTGCCTCTAGGGCATATTTCCTTGATCTCCCTTTTTAAGTCAATAATCTAGTTCATAGCCATGTGATTTAACATCAATAGTTCACATCTATATGTGTTAACACCCATAGTTCACATCGACATGTGACCAACACCCAAAGGTTTACTAGAGTCGATAATCTAGTTCACATCGCTATGTGATTAACACCCAAAGGTACTAAGGTGTGATCATGTTTTGCTTGTGAGATAATTTTAGTCAGCAGGTCTCACATTCAGCCGTAAGTATTTGCAAATTTCTATGTCTACAATGCTCTGCGAGCTACTCTAGCTAATTGCTCCCACTTTCAATATGTATCCAGTTGAGACTCGAGTCATCTAGATTAGTGTTAAAACTTGCATCGGTAACCTTTTAGCGAACCTTTTTCACTTCCATAATCGAGAAACATATCCTTATTCTACTAAGGATAATTTTGACCGCTGTCCATTGATCTACTCCTAGATCCTATTGCACTCCTTGCCAATCTTAGTGGTAGGGTATGCAATAGATCAGTACCTGACATGACATACTTTATAGAACCTATGGCTGATGCATGGGAATGACTTTCATTCTCTTTCTATCTTCTGCCGTGGTGGGTTTTGAGTCTTACTCAATCTCACACCTTGTAACACAGGCAAGAACTCTTTCTTTGATTTCCATTTGAACTACTTCAAAATCTTGTCAAGGTATGTATTCATTGAAAAACTTATCAAGCGTCTTGATCTATCTCTATAGATCTTGATGCTCAATATATAACAACTTCAGAGGTCCTTCTTTGAAAAACTCCTTTCAAACACTCCTTTATGCTTTGGAGAATCATTTCGATCAACAATATGTCATTCACATATACTTATCGAAAATGTTGTAGTGCTCCTCACTTTCTTGTAAATCAAGGCTTCCGAACGTATAAAACCTATCTTTGATCAACTTATCAAAGGTGTATTCCAACTCGAGATGCTTGCAGGTCCATAGATGGATCATTGGAGCTTACATTTTGTTAGCACCTTTAGGATTGACAAAACCTACGGTTGCATCATATACAACTCTTTTTAAAAACCATTAAGGAATGCAGTTTTGACATTCATTTGCGATTTCATAAAATGTGGCAATTGCTAACATGATTGGACAGACTTAAGCATCGCTAGGTTGAAAAATCTCATTGTAGTCAACACCTTGAACTTGTCAAAAACCTTTTTGACAAGTCGAGCTTTTGATAGTAA
>JAHIAM010006822.1:0-22632 GCA_021605205.1 Aegilops longissima
TTTTCACTTTAGAGCATGAATTTTTATTTATAATAAATAAAACTTTTATTTTATTTTTCTTAATAAATTTTAATTAGGCCTAATAGGAGTTTTAAAATAGCTTTTAAGAATGATTCTTTTTGCTCCTAGTTGCATGATGGATTCTTTTACGTTAGGTAGCATAAACCCTTGCTTAGGTTACTGTTAAGCAAAATTTTTGTTATGAAAAACTAGTTTTAGTTGTTGCTTGAAGTAGGAAAACTTTGAGTTGGATTTCTTGAGTTTTCCTTTGGGTTTGATTCATTTGTTTGGTGTGTTATGTGATCATATGCTATGTGCTTATTATAGTTTATTGTTTGCCTCGGTAGAATTTCCGGTCTGAAGCTTGCTACCACGGAGTCCCTAGTTTTCGAAGATAAATCGTAAAGGCAAGTTCACTTTGACCATGCTTTCATACCTATGGTTTATTGCATTTAGTAGCATCCTTGCAACCACCTCCGATAGTGTTATTGATTCTTGAAGTTGAGTAGTATGCATGAGGTAGAACCCATCACCCACATTACCAAGCCGGGACGTCATTTATTTTTATACTACGCTATAGTAGCAGGGTTGGTATGAGTGCTCGAGAGTGGTGTGAAGAAGGAGGACTCTCGTCGATAGCGACAACTCCATGATGGCATCTGCAAGACTGCATTTTCAAGGCCTCAAGACTTCAAGACTCGAGACAAGAATTCAATACACACCTCTTTGGGTGAAGGGCGGTTGTGGGCACCACTGGAGAAACCAGTGGTTAGCGGGATGCATGGAGAAGCCATGACATCTTGCGAGCTTCACCCAGACTAAAAAGACGGAAGAATACTTCATGCCGGAAGCTTACACCGCAACGCAAGTCATTATGGGCTCTGGCTTGGTTGACCTTAGTGAGTGACTCTAGCTGGGGCCGGTGCTAGCAGATGTAGAACTACGGTAGGATTGGATGAGCACAGGAGCGGTGGTGGAGGAACTCTTGAGGAAGACCATGTTTGATCATCTTGTTCTCAAACACCACGAAGTGCGAGCGTAAAAGAGGATCCGAATCTTGCGGGTAAAGTGTACAAACCTCTGCGAGAGGTTATAACCCTAATCGATTAGCCGTGTCCCGATTCTACGGACAATTTGAGCCTCTGGACTTGGATCTATCTGGAACTCTCAACAGATGATAACTTAATTGTAGGGAAACTTATGATGAATTTGGGCTATGAGACATCGGTTGGCGGAACCATGTCATGATAAAAACTCTATAGTACATACTTCATTTATTCGTTTGATGTAGGTAAAATAAAACCAGCTTTTACATAAACAAAACTCGAGATCTGAGCCACAAAGCCATCTGCATATAGTATAGTTTATCATCTTTTTCTCCTATTGTGATCTTGCGGTACATTCAATGTCTTGACCTACACTGCAACGTATCATGTTGCGAGATATTTCCTCGACAAGTAGGAGTTCCCGATCTGAGAGTTACGGTCTACCTCAACTGTAGATGGCGTTGATGGGACTCCACACCCGATTACTTGTTTCATTGAGACTTATGAGGTATATATCAGTTTCGTTATTTATACATGTGATTGCACTTTGATATATACATTGATGTCTTGTGTGTGCTGTATCTTGATCCGAGGATGTACGAAACACGAAACCTTGGCCGTCGAGGTCGGAGTCGCTACATTCTAGCACCTTGAAGGTCCATCGGCTCGGGTAGAAATGTGGACTTGCGTTCTTTGGGAGCGGTCCTTCTTGAAGATGTAGCCACTAGATCACGCAATGTTGAAGGCGATGGGTTGCTTGTTGGCATTGAGCTTGGTTGCTTGTCGTTGTACTTGGCGCTCGATGGTGTGCCTTGTATCTTCGTGCATCTTCTTGATGTAGCTTGCCGATACTTTCGCATCCATGTTAGTGCGCTCTTGGAAGGAAGTGGTAGAATGTCCAATGGGGACAGCGGGTTGAAACCGTGGGCGATCTCGAAGGGGACATGCCGGTGGTCGAATGTCTTGCACGGTTGTAGAAGCGTACTTTCGGCGATGGGTGAACATACTTCCCACTCCTTGATGTTCTTCTTGATCAAGACACGAAGTAGAGTGGATAGTGTCACGATTCGTCACCTCCGTTTGGCCGTCGGTTTGAGGATGGTATATCGAGAGAACAAGAGCTTGATTCGAGCTTAGCGCATAGGGTCTTCAAAAGTAACTCAAGAACTTGAGCGTCACGATCGGAGGCGATTGTCTTTGATGCGCCATGGAGTCATAAGATTTCCCTACAAAGAGATTTGCAACATGTGAAGCATCGTCTATCTTGTTGCAAGGAATGAAATATGCCATCTTAGAAAATCTATCACAACAACAAATCGAAATCCTTTCCATTTTGAGTCCTAGGCAAACCAAGTACAAAATCCATACTAATGTCTTCCCATGGTTGATAAGGAATAGGAAGAGGCATGTAAAGACCATGAGATTGAGCTTTAGACTTAGCTGCGACATGCTATAGCATCGGGTGGTGAAGCGTGAGGCGTCATGAACATCTTGGGCCAAAAGTAGTTGTTGGAGGCGTGGCGAATGTCTTATCACGTCAAAAGTGTCCCATGAGTCCGCCTCCATGAGCCTCTTGCAAAAGGAGCAAGCGAAGAGAAGACTAGGAATGCAAGTTTGTTAGCTCTCATAAGATAACCATCCTTGATGTAATATTGTTCCCAAGAAGTATCGTCAAACACTTAGCATAAGGAGAAGCAAAAGATGGATCATGCTCATACAAGTCTTTGATATGCTCAAAACCAATAACATTCAACTCAAGTTGAGTGACAAGCATGTTTATCGTGAAAGCGCGGCGTAACTACATTTTCTTTACCCTTAATGTACTTGATCACATAAAAAAAATTCAATAAGATTCACTCCATTTTGCATGGCGTTTGTTCAATTTAGTTTGACCTTTGAGGTATTTAAGCGTTTCATGTCGGTATGGATGACAAACTCATGAGGTCTAAGGTAATGTTCCCAAACATGTAACACACGCACTAAAGCATACAATTCTTTGTCATATATGGGATAATTAAGTTGAGCACCGGAGAGTTTTCACTAAAATAAGCAATGGCTCGTTTTTCTTGCATCAAAACTCCTCAATTACGGTACCACTTGCATCACAATGAACCTCAAAGTGTTGTCAAAATTGGGCAGAAAGCAAGAATCGAACATGGAAGTAAAAGACAGAGCTCATCAAAAGCGGTTGATTACCAAAGTTCCCCAAACAAAAAGTATTCTTCTTACTCAAGGCATGCAAAGGCTGCGGCAATTGTGCTAAAATCTTTCTAAGCGGCGATAAAACCCATAAGACCAAGAAAACTTGGCACTTGTTTGCAAATTGGTGGGTTGGGGCCAAGTTTTAATTGCTTCAATTTTAGATTCATCAACATGGACACCCTTTGAGGATACTACAAACCCAAAGAAAACCACTTTGTCAGCGCCAAAAGTGCATTTTTCAAGTTAACATAAAGGCTTTCCTTGAAGAGTTTGCAACATAGATTTTACATGATTGATGTGCTCTTTCATGGTTTGCTAAACACAAGAATATCATCAAAGTAAACCACAACAAAGACTCCAATGTAAGACGAAGCACATGATGCATAAGCGCATACGAAATCTAGGAGCCTCGAAAGACCCATAGGCATCACTAACCACTCCTTATAAACCAAATTTGGTTTAAAAGCGATTTTCCATTCATCACCCTCTTGTATGCGGTTGATAATAGCCACTTTTAAAGGTCAATTTTTGAGAAAAGTTGGCTCCACTAAGTTCATCAAGCATATCATCTAAGCGAGGATATGGGATGCCTATCAGCGAAACGGTAATAGCATTTATAGAGTCTACAAGTATTCGGAACACAATGAAAACTTCCATCGGGCTTAGGCACAAGTATATGAGGAGCGGCACACGGGCTTAAGCTTTGTACATGACCGTTGTCGATTAGTTGTTATACTTGCCGTTGAATCTCCTTGGTTTCTTGGGATTGACTCGGTATGGACTTTGTTTGGTAGGGCGCTCGGGGATGAGGTCGATCGATGCTCAATGCCTCGAAGAGGAGAGTGAACCCGGAGGTAGCTCATCGAGGAAAACATCTTGAAATTCCTGCAAAAGAGATTGAAACACCAAAGGTAGCTAAATGAATGGTGTTAGTTTTTGGTTCTCCATCCTTGCACACAAGGACAAGGTGCATCACACTTTCGATGGGTTCTCACACTTCTCTCATCTCACTTTTGGTGGCAAATAGGATGAGGTTTGTCTCTCTAGGCTGAAGAGGCGCAGAAGTTTGGCTTGTGGCTCTCACTCACTTTTAGGTGGATCACTTTCTCCTCTTGTCTCTATGATGGGTGGCTTGCTTGCGGCTATCACTTGAGTAGGAGACATAGGTCGTAGCTCATATTCCTTCCCTTTCATCTTGAAGCTATAGTGATTGGTGCGCCCATTGTGGATGACACCATGGTCAGAATTGCCATGGTGGACCTAGAAGTAGGTGGCAAAGCAGTCATTGGGACCACATCACATTCAACGTGTCTTCATAAGCACCGATTTTGAAGGAGACTTGGACCATATGCTCGACTCGTATAGTCTTGAGTCCTTAGCCATTGAACCTTGTAGGGTCTGGTGCTTCCTCTTGACCAATTGAAGTTTGGAACATGGTTCTTCACTTGCCAAGTTATGGCCTTCCTCCATCGATGATGATTGTGTGGACCTTCCGTTGATGGTGACCTTTGTATGGAAGATGTGGTATCTTTGATGCGTCTTCTTGTTAATGTTGAAGGGTCAAGACCTTGGAACAGCGAGGCGGGGCTCGAATCCTCATCATAAAAGACTTGATCATCTTCATCTTCGTTCACTTGCCGGTGCATGGCCACTTGCTCAAGGGCTTCCATCTCCTCATCACTCATTGAGCCATATGTGAAGTGGGCCGTTGAGGATCATGGTCCGCTAGCTTGGTGCATTCATAGGACTTGTGGCCTCGGCCGCATAAATGAAACACTTGAAGGAACTTGTTTTGATTGTCTCATCGATTAGGAGTAGATGATGAAGCACCGGACTTGAAGTTGCTTATAGTAGGAGGAGACACGACTTGAACTTGTGAACTTTCTCTTGTAACTTCGACTTGTAAATGCGTTGTTTTATAGAAGGTTTGGTTGATGTAGATGTTGGAGGAGCCGTTGAAGCTTGGTTGTTGGAGAAGCCGTAGGTCTTGGATGAGTACTTAGCGTGCTTGAAGTCATCTTGCACTTGGCGTTCTGCCTTTGTAGCTTGATCTGCGAGCTCAATGAGGTTGAGTATGGTTGGAAGTCGGCGATCTTCTTGATGGGATGATTGAGAGTCCATTCAGAAAGCGTGCCATGGTTGCTCATCATCTTCTTGACATTGGCTCGAATCATGGCTATCTCCATTTCCTTGTAGTATTCTTCAACACTCTTTATTCCTTGCTTGAGTAGTTGGAGTTTCTTGAAGAGGTCTTGGTTGTAGTAGGTTGGCACAAAAGCGTGCTGCATGACATCCTTCATTTGAGCCCAAGTGGTGATTGGAGGTTCACCTCTTGCTTGTGGTCGCTCAATGATGTGTTCCCCATATGAGCACATAGTCTTGGAACTCAAGTGATGCCATTGCAATTTTCTTAGCTTCATCGTGGTTGTGCAATGGAAGATTTTGTCAACCTTCAATGCCCATGAGAGGTAGTCTTGAGGTCATTGCTTCCATTGAACTTGGGCATGGTGAATTTTAGCTTTCCGTAGAGTTGCTCTTCATTGTGTTGTTGGCGATGTTGATGATGGCGTCCTTGGCGTGGATTATGTCGTCTTCATGTTGGTCTTAGCGTGGAGAGACCATGATCCACTTGCTCTTATTGAACTTGAGGTTGAAGTGGAGCTTGTGAGCTTATGGAGGGCTTGGGAACTTGATGTTGTACATGAGGTTGGTAGTTCCTCTCTTGTATTTCTTCTCGAAGGGCTTCCTCTTGATTGCGCCGTTCGCGATTGCGGTTGGCGAAGGCTCTACTTGATTCTTGAAGGGGACGCGTTGCGCCTCAAGAGCTTGCGCTTCACGTTGTTGTTGTTGAAGACATTGAGCCTTGGCGTCTTGTTTGTCTTAGTGTAAACGGCAGCTCATTCTTCCTCTGTTGGCGGCGAAAGCGTTGTAGTTCTTGAGCTTGAACAAAGCGTCTTGGTTTGATTGAGGCCGAGAACTTGATCATCAACTTGCTCTTGTGAATGCTTGTCATGTAGCGGGTTGCGAGATGCATAGCCGGTCTTGGCGGCAACACGGCGAAGAGTGTTAGTAGGTGTACTTGAGTCGTAGAAGGTGTCGTTGGATGTCGACTCGGCGGCTCGTCTTGATGATGAAGAAGTTGAATGATGCTGATTTCTCATCAAGCGTGGATCTCGTCCATTCTTGCATCATTCTCTTGCTTGTGGCGTCGAACTTGTTGTCAGTAGTCCTTTGTATGCTGCTCGGAGAGTCGCCAAAGTCGTTAAGCGAGGTTATCGATCTGATGCGCTCATTGCTTGTTGTTCTTGGTGCAACGCTTCGTTGTGCACCAAAGAGGTGGCTCTTAGTGACGATATGATGACATGTCATCGTCTTGCTCGATGAAGAGTGGGTTGGTAGAAGTACTTGGCCTATCCATCATTCCAAGCAAAATGTGAGTGGTAAAGCGAGAGAAGAACTTATACCAATGTACCTTTGACGATGTTGAAGATGAATCAAGTTCACTCAAATGCGGACAATGAAATAGCACTCTTGGTACCGATTCTTGTCGGTTCTCACCTACACAAATAAAGCTTATGGTGGAGCTTCGGTTAGGATGGTGGCACAAAATTTGATGCAATTGGAAGTGAGACTCAATAATGTTGGAAATGATTCTGGAATTTACAAATGCAACAAGTAGACCAATAGCAAGATATGGTACCCGAAACACACCGCATAAATAGATAATATGGGGTTATGCAACCAAGGATGAGCCAAAATGTAGGAATTCACCAAGATGCTCTTGTTGCACAACACTAGAGACGCCTATACGATTGCACAATAAGGCGGATACGAACTTGTGCACAACCTACTAACAAAAATGCAGCGACTTCTATCCCAAGTATGCTATATGTATGGTGTTTCGATGTGTTGATCCAAGATGATCAAGTATGACAATCTTAATGTTGTATGATGCTATGGTTCTTGCTCATAAGCTCTTTGCTTATCTTTCTCTTTTGCTTAAAAGCTTGGTTGGCTCTTTCTCTTTTGAGCTCTTTTCTCATGCAAAACTTCACGAACCAAGATAGCAATTGTGTATCACGATGACAACTTTGTGACACACAAGTTGATGCTAAGATATGCACCACTTTGGTATGTATGTATGCTATGGAGTATGATCACTAATGTGCACAAGTCACGTTGCCGGCAATACCCAATGGCTAGTCTCGATGGGTAAGCAGCATAAAAGATGGGCTATGATGGTTATCAATGCAATTGCAAGTAATGAGAAAGATATATCGATCTTATTACAAGTCCTTATGAAAGATGGCCGGTGGTGATGTTGATGTTGAACCGTTACCTAGATGGCGAAACACAAAGGATCTGGAAACCCCAACTCAAATTCTCAAAGCAAAATTTGCAACATTAGCCGGAGTTGGTAGTGGGAAAGGCTATGGTGGTGTTATGCGGAAGTGGAGGATGTAAGTGGAAGTGTATGAATAGACGCAGGGACAAAATTTGGCGAGAGTTAGGCGGTGAGCAGGGGTGGTGGATGGGGATTCTTTGCTGCCAGGGCAGGTTCGGGCTGGAAGCGGATGTCCGGCGCGGTGTAACATCCCAAAATTCTAAATTTTGGAATGTTATATTAAATAAATAGTTTTGATTGTTTGTTTGATTGTTGTCTGAATGATTGAGTGAAATGAGTGAAATTGAAACTTTTTGAAGGTTAAATGAGAGGAATTAAAGGACTTTCCCAAACTTTCATTTTCTTTTATGATCTCAGGAATTCAAATTCTTTTCATCACAAAACCATGGAGAAGATGACATGACTTCTTCCATATATTTAAATGACAAGGGGTGTTGAAAATATTTTCCAATTCTGAAACTTTATGCAACTCAATGATTTTCACGGCGAAGATAAATGACTTCTTCAAAACATATGAAATATGAGTTGGGAGTTTTAAAAATTAAATTCAAAGTTCTTTTGAATTTATTTCCAATTGGAGTTATTTGAGTTTTATTCAAATTATTTTTCTCCAAAAACAAAATATAGGGTAACATGATTCCTACATCAGGAGAAAATTGGGCGACATTTTGGTATTTTAAAAAATGATTTTTATTGGATTTTATTGGACCAGTAGCACTATTGTGAATTATTAAAATTTGTGTGGATTTTATTTGACATTAGAATAATGTTCATCTTGTAGGAAATATTTTCTGCAAATTTTGATATATTATATGCCTATATAAAAGTTTTAATTATTTTGTTTTTATTTTAGTTCTTAGTTAAAATTTTGTATATATATATATATATATATATATATATATATATATATATATATATATATATATATATATATATATATATATATATATATATATATATATATATATATATATATATATATATATATATAGCGCTTTGGGCCAAAAGGCCCAAACCGCCCGACATACCAATGGCCAAGGCCAAACCAAGGCCATCATACGCACTACACACCTAGGGGCCAGGAGGCCAAGGTTTCCTATTCTTTTACAAATCGTAGTAGGATTTGATCCCGTTTAGTTATTCGTTTATTCGATTTGTTTCTAGATCTTTTCCTCTTTGTTTCCTAATCCTAGTCTATTTCTTTCCCCTACCCAAGCAAACCCTCCCTCCCCACTATAAATACCCAGCACCCCCCTCCATCACGTCAAACCAACACCTCTCCTCTCCTCTCCTCTCCTCTCCGCAGCGGTGGCAGTGCACCTTCCACCTTGCCGCCAAGTGCCGCCCGCTTGTCTCGACCTCTCCTGAGGTTTATATGATCTCCTCTCCACCGTCCGTGATCTCCTTTCCTCTAGGAGCAACACGCAACATCGGATCGATCTTCTTCCCCAACTCCGACGACTACTCCGGTGAGATCCACGAAATCCCGTAATTCATTTTTTTTAGAAAATAGCAATCTTAGAAAATTCATATCTTTTAGAGTTTTAGTATTTTTGAGTGATTCCAATTGCTATATGTCACAAATTTGCTGAAGTTTCTGTTAGATCAATTTTATTTCACATTTGAGCAGTTTAAATTTGTGTTTGTATGAATTTTCTCAAATCACTAGATTTGAGCTATTTTGAGTTAGGAATATTATTTTTGACCGATTCTTTTTGCTCCTGGTCTCTAGGACCTTTGTTTATCTAGTAGTATTTAGTATTTTATTTCTAAGTTAATTTAAATTAAGTTTTAGCAAAACAGTACTGTTTTATTATTAGTTCTGTTTTAGCTTTTTCTTTATTGTTTTATTAGTTTTAAATTATTTCTTTTTGTCACTTTTGACAAAATTAGTTGTGTTCTGTTAGAAAACAGGAGAAAATTTATTTTATTTAAATTTTTTTCCTTAGTTTTGTATGAAACCTTCTATAGGTCATAGTTAGAGTTTATAAAAGCTTTTTATTTGTTTCTTTTTGCAAATAAATTTTTTGAAAAAAATACTTTCTATTAACTTAGTTGTTTTACTTTTTATTTTCTGTTAAATTATTAGTTTAGTGTTTTAATTGCTGTTAAGTTTTTTTACTTAGAATGAAAACTATATTTAGATGCTTGTAGCAAAGTCATAGAATTTTAATTTAGTAGTTTTTCTTTCTAGTTTTATTTGAAGCTTCTTTGGACTTTGTTGGAGTTTAATTATTGAGTTTTTTGTTTTAATTGTTATTATGAGTGCTAAAATTGTTTGCTAGGATGTTTGCTTATATGAATGCTATGTTTGACTATATAGATTTTCAGCGGAGTGACGATTAGTTCTACCTAGTCATTTTAAACACGTTGTTATCTTCATCAAGTATTACCGAGCAAGTTCACTTTGATCATGTTTTTAGTACCTATGTGTTTTATTGCATCTAGTGTCATCTTTGCAACAATCCCTCCAGTAGTGATATTGAATCCTTGTAGTTGAGTAGTATGCATGAGGTGGAACCCATCACCCTGTTACCAAGCCGGGGCGTTATTTATTTTAATGCTACACTATAGTAGAGCGGGGTTGGTATGAGTGCTCGGGGTGGTGTGAGAATGGAGGATCTCGTCAATGGCGACAACTCCATGATGGAATCTGCAGGACTGCATCTTCAAGGCCTCAAGACTTCAAGACTGGAGACAAGAATTCAATACACACTCTTGAGTGAAGAGCAGTTGACGGGCACCTGGAGAAACCGGTGGTTGGCGGGATGCATGGAGAAGCGCCATGACATCTTGCGGAGCTTCACCCAGACTCAAAGAGGCGGAAGAATACTTCATGCTTGAGCTTACTGTGCAACCATGAAGTCACTATAGGCTCTGGCTTGGTTGACCTTAGTTGTGACTCACGGTGGGGCGGTGCTAGCAGATGTAGAACTACGTTAGGATTGGATGAGCACGGACGGTGGTGGAGGAACTCTTGGGAAGACCATGTTTTGGTCGTCTTGTTCTCAAACACCCTGAAGTGCGAGCGTAAAGAGGATCGAATCTTGCGGGTAAAGTGTACAAACCTCTGCGAGAGGTTTAAACCTAATCGATTAGCCGTGTCCCGATTCACGGACAATTTGAGCATCATACTTGGATCTATCTGGAACTCTCAACACGGATTTATAACAATTGTGGGCAACTTATGATGATTTTGGGCTATGAGACATCGGTTGGCGGAACCATGTCATGATAGAAAACTCTATAATACAGACTTCATTTATTCCTTTGATGTAGGAAAATAAAACCAGCTTTACGCAAACAAAACTCCGAATCTGAGCCACAAGCCATCTGCATATAGTATAGTTTATCATCTGTTTTCTCTTATTGTGATCTTGGCGATACATTCAATGTCTTGACCTACGGCTGCAATGTCTCATGTTGCAGATATTTTACTTCCAACGAGTAAAATGTAGTACAGGGTTTCGGTCTACACTCAACTTTGCCGATGGCGTTGATGGGACTCCACCCGACTATTTGTTTCATTGTGACTTATGAGGTATATATATCAGTTTACGTTAATTATACATGTGATTGCACTTTGATATATACATTGATGTCTTGTGTGTGCTTGACATCTTGATCGAGGATAACGGTAACATAGAAGCTTGACCGTCTGAGGTTGGGTCGCTCTGAGATATGGTATCGAGAGCACATATTGGCTGTAGGGCGTGACCCTAGAAATCGGAAATCCCCTAGGACGGATGTCTCAAAAAAACTTTATTTTCAAAAGGATCCTTTACTTCTCGTCTTTTGATTTTATCAAGTAGTCCCTCTCACCTCAAATAGTTAGAATATACCCTTTTTCCTTTTGACCACATGAAGGATCAATGAAGCCGCTCCAAGAAAGATATCGAGACGGTGATGACCCTTCAAAGTAACCAGGATTTCACCATGCATTAGAAGAGTTGAAGCTGCAACAATTGAAGACTCAAAGACTTGAAGAATTTGAAGTTACGAAGAATTATTTGACCTTTAGAGACCAAACCCTGTTATATACACCTATGTTAGATCACGATGATTTGTGAGCTGTCATTTGTTTGATGTTTCAAACAGCCCCAAAATAAAACTTCGTTTCTTCAAAACTATTGTTTGTATTGTGTGTATCTCTCTCTATCCACTCTCTCTTATCTCACCCTAAAACCCTTGGAGCCATATATGATGAATGAAGTTGGTCATGCTATTCTCTGGACCGATAGACTCAGTTGGAGGCGAGCTATGGATTCAAAACATGGAGGATCGATTTAGAAAAAAAATTGATTCCAAGGAAGTATGAGGTTCAATACACTCTTGATTGCTTTGAAAAGTCTTTGCAACTTTGATGGAAAATGCATCAAGCCATACAAGGTTTAATGGAGCAGGAACTTGGGAGAATTCAAGAAGACTACGTTGAGATCACGTCTCATCGGAAGCACTCGATAACCGAAGAAAAAGCCTTGTGCTGCAAGATTTGCGGAGAAATAGGACACACCGGGGAGGAACACAAGGATGGATGCCCTCATTGTGAGGAGAAACACCGGTGAGGAATGCCCAACTAGTCGGGTGACTTGTTTCTTGTGTGAAGGAACCACCCACTACCCGACCAGTGTCACATTTACCCCATGGTGCAACAAACTATTGAGGGAGCGGAAGAAGGAATGAAAAAAAGCCCTCGAGAAGTTATGAAAGAACCTGTGATGAAGGAATGTGTTGAAGACCACGATGGAGAAGGCCTCAACATATTTTACTCAATGCACTGCTATTCATGTGGAGAAGAAGGACATTTTTCACGATATTACCAAGGAAAGAAAAAGTATAAGGATACTTCTGGTGGAAGCAATAGAGTTTGATCCACGAGGGAATAAAGGTTTGATCGAGCGAAGAAACCGGGAAGAAAACAAAGACACCCTCGAACAACCCAATTTTGCAAAAGGACAAGAGTCATATTACATTTTTTGAATGTAAGGACGTGGGGCATTATACCAATCATTGTCTTGAAAGGAAGCAAGGAACTCAAGGCCTAGGCACCATCTCCAAAGCCCAAAGACTTATCGAAAGTTATGTGTTTTCATTGCAAGGAAGCAGGGACATTATGCTACTAAATGTTCCTACAAGAAGAAGGCTGGAGTTGAGTAGTTGGAATTTTGATATGGATAATAAGAGTGGTAGAAACCAATTTTTCATTTTCATGAGTCCAATGAGTTGAGTTATGTAATGGGTGCTCAGATTTTGTAATGGATTCATGAAATCAATAAAGTTAAGGTGACGTGTTTTCATATGTTTAATTGTATGAGTTGTTACTCTGTGAACAAAGATTTTGACCATTTTAGAGGATATGAAATATGGTCTATGGATAGTTGTGAATTTCATTTTAAGGGTGAAAGTACCCTATGAAGAACACTAGACCAATGGAAATGGAAATGTGTCCCACAGGTTGGAGTTTGGAAAAAAATGAGTTGAAGTTTTATCTTTGATATGATGGTATTAAGAAATGAGATGTTATTAGATTTAAAGTGGTGTAATGTTGGAAAATGGAGAATTGTAACTCAAGGATGAGTGAAAGTGGTACAAGTGTTGAAGTGGGCTCATAACCCACAGGCCCAGGAATTAATAAGGGTCAAGTACCTTTGGAGAAATTTTGGGTATAGACTACGATTTGATCAACCGGCGATTCTATAGGAGTTCATAAAACACGAGAGTTGTTGAGGAGCGATAGATGTTTGTTTGGCTGCGAGAATCAATGGATTTTCGAACTTGGTTAAATCGACAAGAAATTCTGCAATGCTTGTGAGGATGACGAGTGTTAGAATCACGAGATTAGCAAAACCATGTACAAGGTAATGATTTGGGTGCGGGATGGATTGATCACCATACCGACTTACTCTTATTATTAAGCTTTGCTATATGGGATGGTAAAATCTGGTGACTTACCTATAGTAGAGGCGGCGATCAAAACCTTGTTTAAACCTTAGAAAGGTATAGTATTTTTTCCCTTGTACCACGGCGGTTATTTGCCAACCGTAGGTTATCTACGGTGAGTTCAACCAGACCCGTTTCTGAGGAAACCATAAATCGTTGACCACCATGAGGTACCGATATTTGTTTAGAATTGGCGCCGGACCCGTCGACTATGAAGACCAGTCTCGGAATAACCTTACCAGAGTAAAGACAAAGAATTGAGGAAAAGGTTATGCCACTACCGGAAGACCGGAGAAGGAATTATCCTTAATATACGAGAGGACCCGACACTTTATCGGCAATAAGGATGGAGTATCTGAGGTTTGATGGAACGTAACAATGCTTCTAAGGGTGGTAACTTTTGAGACCGGAGGACGATCGATGGATTTTGAAGACCCCAAAACCTAACCTATTTCTTGCTAGCCTCTTGAATCTCGGGGGCGAGATTCATTTTAAATAATGGTAGATTTGTAACATCCCAAAATTCTAAATTTTGGAATGTTATATTAAATAAATAGTTTTGATTGTTTGTTTGATTGTTATACTGAATGATTGAGTGAAATTGAGTGAAATTGAAACTTTTGAAGGTTAAATGAGAGGAATTAAAGGACTTTCCCAAACTTTCATTTTTCTTTTATGATCTCGAGAATTCAAATTCTTTTCATCACAAAACCATGGAGAGAAGATGACATGACTTCTTCCATTTATTTAAATGGCAAGGGGTGTTGAAAATATTTTCCAATTCTGAAACTTTATGCAACTCAATGATTTTCACGGCGAAGATAAAATGACTTCTTCAAAACATATGAAATATGAGTTGGGAGTTTTAAAAGAATTAAATTCAAAGTTCTTTTGAATTTATTTCCAATTGGAGTTATTTGAGTTTTATTCAAATTATTTTTCTCCAAAAACAAAATATATGGAAAATAGGGTAACATGATTCCCTACATCGAGAAAATTGGAGGCGACATTTTGGTATTTTAAAAATGATTTTTATTGGATTTTATTGGACCAGTAGCACTGTGTGAATTATTAAAATTTGTGTGGATTTTATTTGACATTAGAATAATGTTCATCTTGTAGGAAATATTTTTCTGCAAATTTTGAAATATTATATGCCTATATAAAAGTTTTAATTATTTTGTTTTGTTTTAGTTCTGTGAAATTTTGTTTAAATATATATATATATATATATATATATATATATATATATATATATATATATATATATATATATATATATATATACAGCGCTTTGGGCCAAAGGCCCAAACCGCCGATCAACCACCGGCCAAGGCCAAGGCCAAGGCCATAACTTGCCTTTACACATAGGGGGAGCGAGGGCAAGGTTTCCTATTCTTTTACAAATCGTAGTAGGATTTGATCCCGTTTAGATTATTCCGTTTATTCCGATTTGTTTCTAGATCTTTTCCCTCTTTGTTTCCTAATCCTAGTCTATTTCTTTCCCCCTACCCCAAGCAAAACCCTCCCCTCCCCACTATAAATACCCAAGCACCCCCCCTCCATCACGTCAAACCAACACCTCTCCTCTCTCTCTCCTCTCCATGACAACAGCATGCCTTTCGCTTGCGCCGCCAAGTGCATGGCATCTCGACCTCTCTGAGGTTTATATGATCTCCTCTCCACCGTCCGTGATCTCCTTTCCTCTAGGAGCAACGCAACATCGGATCGATCTTCTTCCCCAACTCCAGCTGACTACTCCGGTGAGATCCACGAAATCCCGTAATTCATTTTTTTTAGAAAATAGCAATCTTAGAAAATTCATATCTTTTAGAGTTTTTAGTATTTTGAGTGATTCAATTGCTATGTGTCACAAATTTGCTGAAGTTTCTGTTAGTTCAATTTTATTTCACATTTGAGCAGTTTAAATTTGTGTTTGTATGAATTTTCTCAAATCACTAGATTTGAGCTATTTTGAGTTAGGAATATTATTTTGACCGATTCTTTTTGCTCCTGGTCTCTAGGACCTTTGTTTATCTAGTAGTATTTAGTATTTTATTTCTAGGTTAATTTAAATTAAGTTTTTAGCAAAACAGTACTGTTTTATTATTAGTTCTGTTTAGCTTTTCTTTATTGTTTTTATTAGTTTTAAATTATTTCTTTTTGTCACTTTTGACAAAATTAGTTGTGTTCTGTTAGAAAACAGGAGAAAAATTTATTTTTATTTAAATTTTTTCCTTAGTTTTGTATGAAACCTTCTATAGGTCATAGTTAGAGTTTTATAAAAGCTTT
The DNA here is from genome assembly GCA_021605205.1 of Aegilops longissima. NCBI lineage: Eukaryota > Viridiplantae > Streptophyta > Magnoliopsida > Poales > Poaceae > Aegilops > Aegilops longissima. The sequence goes on from JAHIAM010006822.1 coordinate 15,886, forward strand.
TTATTTGTTTCTTTTTGCAAATAAATTTTTTTGAAAAAATACTTTCTGTTAACTTAGTTGTTTTACTTTTTATTTTCTGTTAAATTATTAGTTTAGTGTTTTAATTGCTGTTAAGTTTTTTTTTACTTAGGGCAAAACTATGTTAGATGCTTGTAGCAAAGTCATAGATTTTCGTTAGTAGTTTTTCTTTCTAGTTTTATTTGAAGCTTCTTTGGACTTTGTTGGAGTTTAATTATTGAGTTTTTTGTTTTAATTGTTATTGAGTGCTAAAATTGTTTGCTAGGATGTTTGCTTATATGAATGCTATGTTTGACTATATAGATTTTCAGCGGGTGTGACGATTAGTTCTACCAAGTCATTTTACGACGGCGTTGTTATCTTCATCAAGTATTACGAGCAAGTTCACTTTGACCATGTTTTTTTCGTACCTATGTGTTTTATTGCATCTAGTGTCATCTTTGCAACAATCCCTCCGATGAGTGATATTGAATCCTTGTAGTTGAGTAGTATGCATGAGGTAGGAACCCATCACCTGTTACCAAGCGGGGCGTTATTTATTTTAATGCTACACTATAGTAGGCGGGGTTGGTATGAGTGCTCGGGAGTGGTGTGAGAATGGAGGATCTCGTCAATGGCGACAACTCCATGATGGAATCTGCAAGAATTTGCATCTTCAAGGCCTCAAGACTTCAAGACTCGAGACAAAATTCAATACACACTCTTTGGGTGAAGAGACGGTTGGCAGGCACCTGGAGAAACCGGTGGTTGGCGGGATGCATGGAGAGCGCCATGACATCTTGCGGAAGCTTCACCCAGAGACTCAAAGAGGCGGAAGAATACTTCATGCGGAGGCTTACATGTGCAACCGCAAGTCACTATGGGCTCTGGCTTGGTTGACCTTAGTTGTGACTCTGGCTGGGGCGGTGCTAGCAGATGTAGAACTACGTTAGGATTGGATGAGCACGGACGGTGGTGGAGGAACTCTTGGAAGACCATGTTTTGGTCGTCTTGTTCTCAAACACCACGAAGTGCGAGAGCGTAAAAGAGGATCGAATCTTGCGGGTAAAGTGTACAAACCTCTGGAGGTTTAAACCCTAATCGATTAGCCGTGTCCCGATTCTGGACAATTTGAGCATCTGTACTTGGATCTATCTCGGAACTCTCAACACGGATTTATAACTTAATTGTGGGCAACTTATGATGATTTTGGGCTATGAGACATGGTTGGCGGAACCATGTCATGATAGAAAACTCTATAGTACAGACTTCATTTATTCCTTTGATGTAGGGAAAATAAAACCAGCTTTACATAAACAAAACTCGAATCTGAGCCACAAAGCCATCTTGCATATAGTATAGTTTATCATCATTTTCTCTTATTGTGATCTTGCCGATACATTCAATGTCTTGACCTACGGCTGCAATGTCTCATGTTGCAGATATTTTACTTCGACGGTAAAATGCAGTGCAGGTTCTGGTCTACACTCAACCTGCCGATGGCGTTGATGGGACTCCACACCCGACTATTTGTTTCGGCCATGACTTATGAGGTATATATATCAGTTTCGTTAATTATACATGTGATTGCACTTTGATATATACATTGATGTCTTGTGTGTGCCACATACTGATCCGGGGATGCACGATAACCACGGAAACTTGACCGTCTGAGGTTGGTCGCTTCTGACCGGATGTCGGGCTGGTCGGGCGGATGTCCGAAGTGCCGGATGTCCGGAGGCTGGTTGAGCGGATGTCCGGGCTCTGAATCCGTGGCGAACTTGATAAACACCAGCGTGGAAGGTCAAATCCATTGGCAAAATTAAGGCGATTTTGTGGATGGAAATTGAGGAAATGGTGGGGAAATGCTAGATCTACACGCAACACCGAAATCCATGGATCAAATCAACAAAACTTCATCACACTAACAAATCACAAAAAAAAAAATTTGGTCTATTTTGGTGGGAATTTTTCGGAATTAGGACAAAAACAACAAAATCAAGCTAGAAAAGAGGGGTAGGGGCTCCAATAACATGATCAATGTGGCTCATGATACCAAGATGATGTAGGGCGGAACCCTCGTGAGCGATCTTTCACGTTGGAGCATATCCTACGAGGGAATCACGAAGAACACGTGAAGAACAAGAGAAACACGGAGGAAGCGAGAGAAATCACTAAACCAACAAGAGATCAATCACACAAGTGCTAGATCACCGATCACATAAAGTGGCACAAGATTCAAAATCAACAAAGGAAAGATACAAGCGGTAGCCGTTCTTCTCGTGAGGAGGCCTTGATGGGGTCCGCCCTAGAAGGGGTCTTGAATCCGCTTGGGGATCTTCTCCGTAGAGAGTCCTGAGCTCCAAGAGAAGTAGCCAAGTGGATGAGCAAAACTCTCACACAAAATATGAGCTAATCCAATGCTAACCCTAGAAAGAAGGATGGAGTATATATAGTCTAGGGGCGAAGGGTACATGGGACTCGGCCGGATACCTTTGCCTTGGCGGGGAGGCGGATGTCCAGGGCCTTCACGCGGCGCGGATGTCGGCTAACCCGGCGGGATGTCGGGCTAGTGCGGTCACTTCTGCCGATTCAGGTGCGGGTGCGGATTTCCGGGCAGTCTTGGATATCCGGCTGGGGCGGATGTCCGGGCATGGAGGCGAATATGCAGGTCTGTAGAGTTTCTGGCTGGGCTTGGTGTGGTGATCTGGCGTCTCGAGGCGGATGTCGGGACCTTGGCGGATGTCGCGGCTGGAGGGTGAACTGTCCACTTCCGTGGTCCTCTTCATCCGTGGACTTGGCGGCTCGTCCGTCTTCACGTGTATCTTGGAAGGCTCCTCTTGACACCTAATGATGCATAGCATATCGGACATAGGTAGTAGCCATGTCTCGAGTGGATCATATGTGATATCACTAAGGAAGGAAGTCACCTCGTTCTCGAGGCTCTAGCTCTAGCTTCGTGTCATGGGTCCTCTTGGCTCTTGATGAGGGCGGTTGTGGATGCATGGGGATGATGGTAGGATGCTCGCATCACAAAACTTAACAGAAAACTTCGTGAGCTCCGTTAGCGAAAGAACACAAAACACCACTTCAAGTTACTGTGATGAACTCATTCTTTATTTATATTGGTGTTAAACCTACTGTATTCCAACTTCTCTATGGTTTATAAACTATTTTACTAGCCATAGATTAATCAAAATAAGCAAACAACACAATGAAAACAGAATCTGTCAAAAACAGAACAGTCTGTAGTAATCTGTAACTACCGCAAACTACTGAACTCAAAATTCTAAAATAAATTTTTTGGACCTGAGAATTGTCTAGTAATTATATGAAAAAGAATCAACTAAATAGAACTCTCCAGTAAAAGTTCTAGCTAATCTATTGGTAGCTAAAGTTTCTGTTTTTACAGCATGATCATAAAGACTTCACCCAAGTCTTCCCAAAGGTTCTACTTGGCACAAACACTAATTAAAACATAAAACCACATCTAAACAGAAGCTAAATGGATTATTTGTTCCTAAACAGAATCAAAAGCAAGAAACTAAAATAAAGTTGGGTTGCCTCCCAACAAAGCGCTATCGTTTAAGCGCCCTAGCTAGGCATGATGATTTCAATGATGCTCACATACAAGATAAGAACTGAAACATAAAGAGAGCATCATGAAGAATATGACTAGCATTTAAATCTAACCACTTCCTATGCATAGGGATTTTGTGAGCAAACAACTTATGGGAACAATAATCAACTAGCATAGGAAGGCAAAATCTTATAACTTCAAGATTTTAAGCACATAGAGAGAAACTTGATATTATTGCAATTCCTACAAGCATATACTCCTCCCTCATGATAGTTTTCAGTAGCATCATGAATGAATTCAACAACATAACCAGCACCTAAAGCATTCTTTTCATGATCTACTTGCATAGAAATTTTCCTACTCTCCACGTAAGCAAAATTCTTCTCTTCAATAGTAGAGGAGCAAACTCAACAAAATAACTATCATATGATTGAAAATTAAGATCAAGATGACAAGTTTCATGGTTATCCTTATTCTTTAGAGCATCGTGTCATCACAATAATCAACATAGATAGGAGGCATGCTTTCATCATAGTAAATTTGCTCATCAAGCTTGGGGACAAAAATATCATCTTCATCAAGCATAGCTTCCCCAAGCTTGTGGCTTTGCATATCATTAGCATCATGGATATTCAAAGAATTCATACTAACAACATTGCAATCATGCTCATCATTCAAAGATTTAGTGCCAAACAATTTAATGCATTCTTCTTCTAACACTTTGGCACAATTTTCCTTTCCATCATACACGAAAGATATTAAAAAGATGAAGCGTATGAGACAAACTCGGTTCCATTTTTTTGTATCGTTTTCTTTTATAAACTAAACTAGTGCTAAAACAAGAAACAAAAAGATTCGATTGCAAGATCTAAAGATATACCTTCAAGCACTCACCTCCCGACATGGCCGAGGAAAAAGCTTAGTTGACGGGGTGTGAGTGCCGCACCTAACCTCCCGGCAATGGCGCGCGGAAAAGAGCTTGATGTCTACTACACAACCTTATTCTTGTAGGCGTTGTTGGGCCTCAAATCTGAGAGGTTTGTGGGACAGTAGAAAATTTCCCTCAAGTGGATGACCTAAGGTTTATCAATCCGTGGGAGGCTTAGGATGAAGATGGTCTCACTCAAGCAACCTGCAACCAAATAACAAAAGAGTCTCTTGCGTCCCCAACACACCCAATACAATGGTAAATTGTATAGGTGCACTAGTTAAGCGAAGAGATGGTGATACAAGTGCAATATAGATGGTAGGTATAGGTTTTTGTAAACTGAAAATATAAAAACAGCAAGGTAGCGGCGGTAAAAGTGGCGTAAGCGGTATTACAATGATAGGAAACAAGGCCTAGGGTTCATACTTTCACTAAGCAAGTTCTCTCAACAATAATAACATAATTGGATCATATAACTATCCCTCAACATGCAACAAAGAGTCACTCCAAAGTCACTAATAGCGGAGAACAAGCGAAGAGATTATGGTAAGTGCTGAAACCACCTCAAAGTTATTCTTTCCTATCAATCCATTGGGATATTCCTATAAGTGTCACAAACAACCCTAGAGTTAGTACTAGAATAACACCTTAAGACACAAATCAACCAAAACCTAATGTCACCTCAAGTATCCGTGGGTATGATTATCGATATGCATCACACAATCTCAGATTCATCTATTCAACCAACACATAGAACCTCAAAAGGTGCCCTAAAGTTTCTCTGGGGAATCACTCTGACGTGTACCCAACCCTATGCATAGGTTCATGAGCGGGAACTTCATAAGTTGATCACCAAAACATACATCAAGTGAATCACGTGATATCCCATTGTCACCACAGATGATCGCATGACAAGACATACATCAAGTGTTCTCAAATCTTTAAAGACTCAATCCGATAAGATTACTTAGGAAAACTCAATCCATTACAAGAGAGAAGAGGAGAAGAAACATAAGATCAAACTATAATAGCAAAGCTCGCGATACATCAAGATCGTGCCAAATCAAGAACACGAGAGAGAGATCAAACACATAGCTCTTTGGTACATACCCTCAGCCACGGTGAACTTCCTCCCTCCTCGTCATGGAGGCCCCGGGATGATGAAGATGGCCACGAGTGAGGTTCCCCCCTCCGGTGTCTTGGGAGCAGGGTCTCGATTGGTTTTGGGGTAGCTCTGAGGGCTTGCGGCGGCGGAACTCCGATCTATTCTGCATTACGGAAGTTTTAGGGTGCGTTGAATTATATAGGCGGAAGAAATGCGTCGAGAACCGAGGGCCCCCCCATGAAGCGGCGCCCCCACCTCGTGGATTCCTCGTTCCTTCCTTGGCGTGGGGTCCAAGTCCATCGAATGGCTTTCGTTCCAAGAATAACTTCTCTAGTCGATTTCGTTTCTGTTTCGACTCAAATCGATATTCCTTTTCTTCAAAACACTAAAATAGGCATAAAACAGCAAATACAAGGCTGGGCCTCCGGTTAATAGGTTAGTCCCAAAAGTAATATAAAAATGGAAAATAAAGCCCAATATTGCCTAAAGCAGTAGATAACATAGCATGGAGCAATCAAAAATTATAGATCGTTGGAGGCGTATCCGTGCCTCCACGCGTCCATATTTGCCTACGGTCTCTCATCATGCAGTATAGCTGCATTTGATGTTTGGTATTAACGCATTGTCGGCGTCCCAAGTCCATCAGCCGTATGAAATAAGTGGAACAGGCAGCGTTACGCGACCATGTCCATTACTTTCGGTATGTGACTGCACACAATCCGTCATGTTGAATTTGCGGCATTAGCGTAGTATTCACCTTCGTTTATCGAGGCCTTCACCAGTAGTTCCTTCCCTTGTCACGGGTCTTGAGTTACGAATCGGACATGCCCAGAAGAACACACCTTGAGCGTATGTTAAGTCCACACAGTAAGCTGCGTACATGTCTTGTACGCTTTATTTCTTCCTAGAATCTGCATGTTTTTGTGCCTTGTTAAACTCTTATATGATTTTCTGCAGCACCTTATGTTGAGGTGGAGTAATTAACATAGTAAGCGTATCTAAAATCAATGATGGCATGGAAATCCTGATTTTTTCCCATATACATTCTTGTGTTGTTTTCCACATGGCAACCACATGATATTTCACATAGCAAATACATAACATTTAAATTAGCAAATCAGATTCATTTAACATGGC
>JAHIAM010006823.1:0-53001 GCA_021605205.1 Aegilops longissima
GTATCATCATATCATCCATTGTGTCACAATATCGTTCCTCAGATATACACAATAGCTATCTTGGTTTGTGCATTGTGCAAAAGTGGCCATACATACAAAAAAAGAGAATAAGCTTTTAAGCAAAGAGAAATAGCAAAGAGCTTGTAAGCAATAGCCATAGCATCCAAATATATCATATGGTATCATACTTGATCATCTTGGATCATTGTGAGAGAAACAGGAACCATACATACATAGAATACTTGGGATAGAAAGTTTATCCATTTTGCATCTTATAGGTTGTGCACAAGTGTCGTATCCGCCTATTGAGCAATCGTGCTAGCGTCTCTCTTGAGTTGTGCAACACAGCGTTTTGGTGGATTCCACATTTGAGCTCATTCCTTGGTTGCACGGCCCCATTTATCTATCCGTGTGTGTGTTTCCGTGTGCCACATATTGCTATTGGTCTACTTGTTTAACTTGAATTTGTGAATCTCTTTCAACATTATTGACTCTTGCTAACATTTTGCATTAAATTTTGTGCCACTATCCTCACCGAGCTCCTCCATAAGCTTTACTTGTGTAGGTGTGAGAACCGACAAGGATTGGTACCAATAGTGCTATTTCATTGTCCGCATTTGAGTGAACTTGATTCATTTTCAACATCGGTCAAGGTACATTGGTATAAGTTCTTCTCTTTCTCCCACTCATATTTGCTCGAGTCTTGTGATGGATAGGCAAGGCATTTCATCTCCGGTCCACAACAACAACGACGGCGTGAACAACTACATCACCAAAGCGTCTATCTTGAGCTACAACGACAAGTGCAAGGCACACAATCAAGATTGAGAGCGCGATCGAGAACATCTCCATCGACATTCATCACTCCGAAGCAAGGAGAAGGGACTACTTCGACAAGAAGCTTGCCACACATAAAGAGGAGCAAGATGCAAGGATGGAGGAGATTCGGGCCTTGATCAAGTCTTCTTCCCCTTCGTCATCTTCAAGACGGCGACATTCAAGCCACAAGTCTTCGGAGCGTGAAAAAGATGCAAGTGCAAATCGTTCTCGTCCACATCTACATGGCGACCACCATCACGTTCGTGATCCACATCGTCATGAAGGGCAAGTCACCTCCAAGCATCATGTGCACGACGACGACGAACGACATCTACAACGACATCATCATCATGAAGATGCTCCACAAGCGCAAATGCACAAGTACCAACACGCCAAGTCGAAGCTTCATAAGCACAAGAGAAGACCGCGAGACGACCACCACCAAGACGGCGCTACGGCTACATCAACCACTTCGGCATCTTCGCCAAGTGTTCTCAAGGCATCTTCACCTTTGGACGTACGGCATCTTCGCCTACTTCCCATGAGTTCGCCTACATCGACACCTTCAACAACACGGCGACTACCTACGAGCGAGGGCGACACTTCCATCTTCGGAAGCCCCTCAAGGAAGATGGCCGAGCATGGGACATTCCCTTCGATCATGGAGACGAGCTACGAGGTGCCACATCATATGGGCCTCCCACACCAAGACGGTGACAAGACGGTCGAGCAAGGGCCATCCCCTTCGACCACGGCGACGAGCGCGAACCTCTTCAACAACATAAAGACGACGCCCACATTGGACTCATACTCCGAGTCAAGCTACGCGACCGCGCATGGAGACATTTGCACCTACATCTCTCCGGCACCCACATATGTCGAGATGCCCCAATTGCCATGTGAGGAGAGCCACCACCCCATGAGTGACATGAGTGACTCCACCATACGTGACATTGAGAGCATTTCCTATGAGAGGATGAGTGTGACCACCACTAGCCCCACACATGAGAGCATGCCACACATCCTATGTAAGGTTGAGCGCCATTTGAGTGACTCCACCCACTGATAGAGGCAAAGGTGTCCCGATGTTTCGATGAGATGGTGGCTATCGTTTCTGTGGGAGTCGACCTTGACGATCCGACTACGAACGTGCGAGACGGGCGCCTTAGCAATCGCTAAACCAACTTCCGAGGGTTATTGACCACGCGAGACACGATCAACTCGACCACGAGGGCTTGTTTCCTGCGAGCAAGCGAAGAACAAGCAAGAAACTGAGATTGCAATCTGGATATTGCGAATATAAGATGAAAGCTTTATTGATCAAGGTGGGGTTCTGTGACGCCTTTGTGCAGTCGTTGAACACAAACGAAATGCAGCGAAGTTGCAGCTATGGCGAACTTTTAATCTAAACAAAACCCAAGCTCTAAGCGGTGCCCTAAGGGCTGTATATATGGAGGAAGAGGGGGGAATTTCGTGGCCCTTGGTGGAGGGTCGAAATCAACCCTAACTCTTGTTTCCCCACACATACGGACTCTAAAACAGCCTATACTTAAGTATTTCGAAATTACATGGGCCTGGCCCACTAATAAGGTGACGCAGCACCTAGAATAGCCTCGGGACGACATTTATGAAGTAGCATCTTGTATATTTCGTCCAAGGCTTCATGCATCCATTATGGTGGCTTCAAGTCCTGAAATCATCACTTGTAACTCCGTTCTTGTTCCCCTTGCATGGCATTATCTCCATGCTTGTTCTTGCTCCAATGTCCATCCTTCTCCAAGCTAGGGCCTTCATTTGTAAGCAAAACAAATGTATCCAATTTAGGCAGCATCATATTCTCATGAACATTAGAATCATTACCAAGAAACGAAAGTACCTGATAATTTAATTGGCGTGCGCGAGCTCTAGTAATTGGTCCAGTATATGTAGCAGTAGGGGCTGTGGGTGTAACAATGGTATTGATGTCCTCATCACCCACCATACGAGTGAGAGCATCCTTGAGGGAGTGAGTGAGCCACAACACTTAGTGAGTGAGGTAGTTGAGACGGCATGTGAGGCCACTTTGATTTCTAACGAATTAACCTCTACTCCTAGTGTGTTTTCTTCTTTGGTGCTAGGTCTCCTACATGACGACATGCCTATCCTCGACTAGTCCATCCCTACATTGGAGACGACGATGGCCATGGTGGACGATGATGCACCCCCCCCATGGTTCCATCAACATGAAGATGACAACGAATGGATCGTTGACACCTCACCTACAACACATGAGCGACACTCCAAAGGTAACATAGGTGATGGTGCTTCTCTTGTCCCACTAGTGGACTCTCTTGACTTCGATTGCTCCCATGATGTTGACCCACCTATTACCATGCTTCATGCTAGTGAAACTTCTTCATGCCTTGACTTACCTATTTATGATGAATATGATGATGAGCATGTTGAGTTGCCTAGTTGTGATGCTATGCTCCATAGGACATCTTGTGAAAATTCTATTGGTCACTTCATGTTTGACAATCCATTGAACTTGTCATATGCTATGAGTGAGATCTCCCATATTGCATCATTTCAATCTCAACATAGTAACTATGCATGCCCCATTAAAATAAATCCCATTTGCACTTATGGCATAGATGGCGAGATGATGGTCATTGGCTTTTGCTTTTCTTGTGATGATATTGCAATGCTTCCTTTACATGATTTTGCAATTCATCTACTATGTCATGCCATGATCACATTGAACCAAATATGCTTTGTTTTGGATGTTGTCAATATTCTCCATGTGATGTTTTCATTAATGCTCATGAGGAGACCCCCATAGTTTCCTCATACATATTAGGAGATTTCGATTCATCCCATACTTTGCATGATTCCCATAATCTGCTTGCACCATATGCATTCCATGAATAACAATGCTCTAGATATTACTCATGATGCATTACACAATTTGAGTCTGCATTCGCCATACATAATAACAAACCTATCATGATGGATGACATGTTTCTATATCACGCATCTCATTTATTTGAGCATTGGCTATTTTGTGCTAACCAACACAAGCACGTATGCATCATGATGGATGATGTGTACATCTACCACGCACACACAATTTTTCCTTTGTCTTTGTTTTGTGTAGGTACCACATACACTTGTCAACATCTCAATCCCATGAGTTGATTTAAACGAGCTCTTGAGAGCAATGATGCTTTGGGATCCCATGGACTATACTCACCAACGTCCCCTTCGCGCAAGGACTACGCGCAACTCCTCTACTTGGCTCTCACACGGCTATGGGCTATTTACCACTTGTCGATCCATGCTCATTTTACCGTGTTCACTTTGCATACTATGCTTGCTTCTATACCTTTGCCATGCAATTGTGACCCTTGCTTGCACTTACCCATGATTCACAATTATGCTACTTCTATGTGTATTTGCATGCTTGGTGGAGATCCTTGTTGCTTTTGCCATGTTTATCATGTGCCCCATGCTAGTGATGATATTTTGCTCACATCTTGCCTTCATGCTTGTGACATGTCATGTGAAGTATTCGCACACTATTTGCACCCATGACATGATTGCCTTGATTCCTTCTAGTACGTTGCATCTTCGCACTACTAGCTTGCTTCACTTGATTGATATGATTGCTTGCTATGTTGCATCATCCATGTTCCACTATTACTTGCTTTCTTGGGTTGATGACATATATGCTCATGCCTCTCACATGATATATCTTGATCATGGTCTCTTGTGTCCATTAGTTGCCTCTTTCATATCCACTTGTATTGAGTGCAACCATACTATGCTTATTGATCTTGGAGACTTTGACATATTACTTGTGATGCATGCTTGTTTGATTGCGCCTATCGTATTTGGTTGTTCTCGCATCATATGCCTCCATACTATGAAATGCTCCCTTGTCCTTTCTTATGATGAGCATGATGCATACACTTGTTGGGTATCTTACCACACGAATGATAGGTTTCACACTTCCGCTAACCTCATTTGTTTTTCCGAGTGTTTGTCATGTTCTTTCATTTTGAAGGATTCACAAGGCATTACCGTCATGAGACATATTGGTTATGTGAAGGCATACATGATGTGCAACTCCAACATCTTCCGGAACATTCTAAAGGTGAACTCCTTCCCTTTGAGCCATCCTCAAATACGCATATTGGATGGGTCACTCTTTCATTGTTGTTTCCTTCTTGTTGTCTACATGATACATCTCATGAGACGGAGGAGCGACATTGGAGATTAGCTCTATGGACCTTTACATTGAGGCGCTTGGACTTGGATGCACCTTGAATTCCACTCTTGCCACGACTTCGAGCATTGGTACGCCAACACCTCCATATTTGTTGATTGTGCTCATACATGTCATGCTCGATGGACATATCATACTCACCACAAATTTGCGTCTTATGCATGGATTGACTCACATTATGATTGCCTTGTAGCATCTTGTATTCCCATGTCATCCATGATATATGAGCTTGTGCACTTCCTTAGCAAATTTGTTGTGATCTTCCTTGATGGCATATTCATACATCATGATCATATTGCCCATCATCAATTGCATGATAACATACACATGTTGCGCATCCATTGCCATATTCATGCTTTTGATGCACCATCCCATTATGACATCATTTTGCACATTGGTTGCATTCATCATATTCACAACACATTTGTGTGCACAATGATTGCATTCCCTCCCATGAATGCTTTGCATCTCATTCTAGATCATCTTGATAAGCTTCATGCGCTTTGTCACGACCAATCTTGCCGCACGGACTCATTCTTACATGATGGACACTTTGTGTGCGCTAACCATTGTATTTCCGAGTGTTGCTTGTGTTTGCTCTTTTTGCATGTCTATCACTCCGGCGACACCTTGGACTACTTGGATTGCACCATATCTTCAACTTCGTCCAACTACAAGTCCGTCTACGACAACCGTTTCCATGGTGATGAGGATCACGATCCGAGGTCGGATCTTTCCCAAGGGAGGGGAGATGATGCGGAGCATCCCACGCTCATCCCCATGTACACTCCATCTACTCTCCAAGCCCCAAGGATACATAAGATGAGACCTCGACTATGCGCCATTGGACCTAAGGTGAACTCGCTCCTTTTGAATCTTCCCTTTCCGCATGTAAGACATGGATGCTACTTCAGCGCGGACCTTGTGCATACTCGGTACACCCGAGGAGACCATGGAGAGCCCAGGACCAAGGCCAAGCATGCGCGGAAGCATGGAAGAGGAGAAGGAAGAAGAGCCGGATACTACAGGCCCGGACATCCGCCCTTCCGCCAGCCCGGACATCCGCCCGAGCGGACATCCGGCGCCCATCACAGCTGCCAAGAAGACTACAGGCCGGACATCCGCCCCGAGCCCCGGACATCCGGCCTCCCACGAAGCCCCGGATATCCGGCCACTCGCCCGGAAATCCGGCGCCCCGCACCCGATTCGGCCGAACCAGACCTCGCCAGCCCGGACATCCGGCCCCCTAGCCCGGACATCCGGCGTCTCGGGAAAGCCCGGACATCCGGCCCGACGCCCGGACATCCGGCCTCCCCTGCCTGCGCGCAGTGCATCCGGGACTTGTTGATGCGGAGCATCCCACGATCATCCCCATGGACCTACAACCGTCTCATCAAGAGCCAAGAGGACCCATGACACGAGCTAGAGCTAGAGCTCTCGAGAACGAGGTGACCTCTTTCCTTATTGATATCACATATGATCCACTCGAGACATGGCTACTACCTAAGTCCGATATGCTATGCATGATTAGGTGTCAAGGGAACCTCCAGAGTGCGGCGTGAAGACGGACAAGCCGCCAAGTCTATGGATGAAGAGAACCAATGGAAACAAGCAAAATCACCTTCCAGGCCCCGGACATCCGGCCATGACCCCGGACATCCGGCCCCTGGAGACGCCACATCGCCCTCAGCCAACCTGCCCAAGTTCACAGGACCCGGACATCCAGCCCGTCCCGAGGCCCCGGATATCCGGCTCCCCAGCCCGGAAATCCGGCACCCCCCTTCCCGGTTCTGCTGAAACGGCCGCTCTAGCCCGGACATCCGGGCTGAGAGCCCGGACATCCGGCGCCTCGCGAAGGCCCGGACATCCAGCCCGACGCCCGGACGTCCGGCCTCCCCTGCCTGCGCGCAGTGTCTCAGGGCCATGACCCTTGTACCCCTTCGCCCGAGACTACATATACTTGATCCCCTCCTCATTCTAGGGTTAGCTTTGGATTAGCTCATGTTTAGGTGAGAGAGCCCTTGCTCATCCACTTGGCTACTTCTCCTCGGAGATCAGGACCTCTACGGAGAAGATCCCCAAGCGGATTCAAGACCCCCTTCTAGGGTGGACCCATCAAGACCTCCTCTCGGAGAAGAACGGCTACTCGTGTATCCTCACCTTTGTTGTTCTTGAATCTCGTGCCACTCTATGCATTCGATAATCTAGCACTTGTGTGATTGACTTCTTGTCGGTTGAGTGACTTCTCTCTCGTTTTCCCCGTGTTTTCCCTCTTGTTCTTCCGCGTGTTCATCGTGATTCACCGTAGGATCCGCTCCAACGTGAAAGATCGTCCACGTAGGGTTCCGCCCTACATAATCTATGGTATCATGAGCCTCTTGATCACGTTATTGGAGCCCCTACCCCTCTTTTTCTAGCTTGATTTTGTTGATTTCGTCCTAAATCCGAAAATCCCCACCAAAAATAGCCCCAATTTTTTTTTGTGATTTGTTAGCGTGATGAAATTTTGTTGGATTTGATCCATGGATTTTGTGTGTTGCAGGTAGATCTAGCTTTTCCCCATCTTTTCCCCAATTTTCATCCACAAATTCGCCCGAATTTGACCGGTTTTGACCTCTCCCACGCGGTGTTCATCGTGCCCGGACGTCCGGCCCGAGTACCCCGGACATCCGGCAGCCCGGACATCCGGCCCGATCAGCCCGGACATCCGGCGCCCCGGACATCCGGCTCCTAGCCCGGATTTCCGGCCCCTGGTAGCTTTGTTCCCTTCCACCACCCCGATCACCGCCTAACTTTAAGCAAATTTCGTCCGTGCCCACATACACTTCCACTTACCTCCACCACTTCGCATACCGCCACCATAGCCTTGCCCTATACCAATTCCGACCGCGTTGCCAACTTTCGCCTTGAGAATTTGAGTTGTGGTTTTTCGTATCCTTTTGTGTTTCGGCTATCTAGGTACGGTTCAACATCAACATCACCACCGCTCATCTTCGTCAAGGACGGTAACATCGTCGACACCGTTGTCATTACTTGCAATTGCATTGATAAACATCGTAGCCCATCTTTTGCGTCGCTTACCCATCGAGACTAGCCATTGAGTATTGCCGGCAACGTAACTTGTGCACTTTAGTGTTCATACTCCATAGCATACATACCATACCATATGATGAGGACATCAATACCATTGTTACACCCACAGCCCCTACTGCTACATATACTGGACCAATTACTAGAGCTCGCGCACGCCAATTAAATTATCAGGTACTTTCGTTTCTTGGTAATGATTCTAATGTTCATGAGAATATGATGCTGCCTAAATTGGATACATTTGTTTTGCTTACAAATGAAGGCCCTAGCTTGGAGAAGGATGGACATTCGAGCAAGAACAAGCATGGAGATAATGCCATGCAAGGAGAACAAACGGAGTTACAAGTGATGATTCCAGGACTTTGAAGCCACCTAATGAGTGCATGAGGCCTTGGACGAAATATACAAGATGCCACTTCATAATATTCGTCCATAGGCTATTCTAGGTGCTGCGTCACCTTATTATTGGGCCAGGCCCATGTAATTTCGAAATACTTAAGTATAGGCTGTTTTTAGAGTCCGTATGTGTGGGAAACAAGAGTTAGGGTTGATTTGGACCCCTCCACCAAGGGCCACGAAATTCCCCCTCTTCCTCCATATATACAGCCCTTAGGGCACCGTTTAGACCTTGGGTTTTGTTTAGATTAAAGTTCGCCATAGCTGCAACTTCGCGTGCCGTTTGTGTTCAGCGACCGGACAAAGCGTCACAGAACCCCACCTTGATCAATAAAGCTTTCATCTTATATTCGCAATATCCAGATTGCAATCTCAGTTTCTTGCTTGTTCTTCGTTTGCTCGCAGGAAACAGGCCCTCGTGGTCGAGGTTGATCGTGCTTCGGCGTGGTCAATAACCCTCGGAAGTTGGTTCAGCGATTGCTAAATGCGCGACGTCCTCGACGTTAGTAGTCGGATCGTCAAGGTCGACTCCCACAGAAGCGATAGCCACCATCTCATCGAAACATCGGGACACCTTTGCCTCTATCAAGTGGTATCAGATTTTTCAGGTTGCTCGGTGAGATTTTACAGTTTTTCGTAGATTAGATCGAGTCTGTTCTTCATACCTAAAGTCCACGAAAAAGCCACAAAGAAAATTAGGGTTAGTTCATCATATCCGAACCAATCTGAGCCTTTGCATAATCTTTTAGGGTTTTGCTTTGTTGAATTTGCGGTTGCATCGTCGTGTCAAGTTTCTTTGGTCTTAGAGTCTAGTCTTTTAGAGTTTGAGTTACGGTCATAAGTTGTCACGCCGCCGCTTTCATCATCATCGCCTTGCCATCTACCATCATTGCTTATCATCACCGCCTCGAATCCGTATCCATATACCACCACCAATCCGTATCCATATACCACCACCGCTACCATATATCACCACGCTGCCATATACCACCACCATATATCCACCACCAATCCGAGTTCTTCTCATATTAGGTTTGTTTTGAGATCCATCTAGTTTCCGATTCGTGTTTCCTTGCTGCGTGGGTTTGGAAAAAAAAAAAGTCTGAAACCACCTCCGTTTAGGCCCAAAATTTTTCAAAACGCACTTGTCGAAAAATTTTCGGCTATCCTATTTTAGGTGTTTCTAAGTGTATTGAGACATCGCCGTTATAGAAAGTTTTTTGACCCGTTTCAGCTTTTTGGGTCGGGCGTTCGAAAAAAAAAATTTTTGGTCGAAAAAATTTCGTGCCCATCTGTCGATTTGACACAGGAAGAGTTTTGAGACACTCGCCATTATAGTGATTTTTCGCAAAAAAAGGAGCAGCGCAAAAAAAAAAAAAGCGCAAAAAAAAAGGAGCGAAAAAAAATTTCAGTGTGCTTTTCCGTTGTTTCCGTGTGCAGCGCCGTGATTTTGTTAGTGTTCTAGGCTCGCGTCTCTAGCACGGTCTAGCCTAGGACCACCACAGATCTGCGTCGTTGGCGTTTATTCAACTTTGCATCTCTGAATTGATTATTGCTGACCCTTTTTGCTACCATATTATAAGCCTTCCCAGCTCCACATACATCTACATCGTGTGTTTGACTCTCCACAGTAATCGCTCTATCCAAGCTTTGAGAGTTTTGACTACATCGGTTGCCGATCACCTTTCTTCGCTGGGTAAGCTGGTAAGAATTTGAGATTTGCTTGACGGATTTGTGACTGTCCACCACACCGCCACCATCACTTCCTAGTAGTCTGTCGAATCATATTCTTGTGTGTTTCTATTGCTGCTAACCATGGCAGGATCACAAGCCATTTAGACTGACCGGGAGGACATGACAAACAAAGCGCTACATGATAAGTTTCAACAAATGATGAGTGGGCAGGTGGACGATGTGCTAAATAGATTTGAAGAGGCCATGGAGAAGATAGATGGCATTGAGAAGGCGTTGAAACAAAGCTCGATAACAGGTTTAATGAATTGCTCATGCGTCTACCACCACCACCACCGGCTGCACCTAACGCACTCTACTACAACAACAAGGACTACCTCCACATCGTGAAACAGCCCTCCGCCGAGCTTCCGTGTCCCTCTTCACTGGCCAAGCTGCTGGTGCTCTTTGTTGATATACTGTGGCTCCTGCCTGCTGCGCATGGGGAGGATGATTATGTGAGAGCTTACGAGGATGAGGTTGATCAACATCGAACTACGTGCAACCACCAGCACCACAACCACCAGGTCGTCCACATGCAAACACCGACAATGTTGGGCTCCCCTTCAGTGCGAGATCATGACCATCTCCCTAAACTGAAATTGAATATTCCACCATTTGAGGGTAGATATGTTCCTCATATATATCTTACTTGGGAGTTAGAAACTGAACAACGATTTACATGTTTACAATATCACGAGGAGAGGCGTGTTCTGCTGCTGTTTGTGCTTTCACTAGCTTTGCATGTGTTTGGTGGTCCGAACATTGTAGATTATATCCTGTTCCAGCTACTTGGGCTGCTTTGAAAACTGCTATGCGTGCTCGTTGGGTTCCACCATATTATCAGCGTGAATTACTTCAAAAATTGCAGCGCTTAAGACAAGGAAAAATTCGGTGAAGAATATTATCGGGAATTACAAACTGGCTTGATTAGATGTGGTATTGTTGAGGAGAATGAAGCTATGCTTGCACGTTTTCGGGTGGATTAAATAGAGATTCAGACCATTCTAGACTACAAGGATTATAATAATATCACTCGATTATTCCATCTTGCTTGTAAAGCTGAGCGTGAAGTGCAGGATCGACAGGCCTTGGCGCGGACTAACTTTTCTGCAGGTCGACCTTCATCATGGACACCACGTGCATCATCTACTTCCACACGTTCTACTACACGGCACCTCCAGTGGCTGCCACCTCCAACCGTGATACAAGAAAGCAGGCACAACCACCACTATCGCCAAGAGTACACTGCTTTGGGCCTACAGAGCTCTTCTTCTTCCATGGCGTCAACAGGGCACACAAGTGATATTATTTGTCGTCGTTGTAAGGGAAGAGGACATTTTTGAGAGAATGCCAATCTCAGCGTGTGATGATTGCTCTTGAGGATGGTGGGTATGAGTCCGCTAGTGACTATGATGAAGAGACTTTGGCTCTTATTACACATGAAGAACACGGTGGAGATGATTCTGATTTTGAGGCGCAATACATGGCTGCTGAAGATCTTTGACAGGTATGAATGTTTAGTTGCTCAACGTGTTTTGAGTGTGCAGGTTACACAAGCTGAGCAAAATCAGAGGCATAACTTGTTCCATACAAAGGAGTTGTGAAGGAGCGTTCTATTAGCGTCATCATAGATGGAGGGAGCTGCAACAACTTGGCTAGCATGGATATGGTGGAGAAGCTTTCTCTCACCACAAGACCACATCCACATCCTTACTACATCCAATGGTTCAACAACAGCGGCAAGGTTAAGTGATGCGGAGCATACCACGTTCATCCCCATGTACACTCCAACTACTCTCCAAGCCCCAAGAGGACATATGACGAGACCTCGACCATACGCCATAGGGCACAAGGTGAACTCACTCCTCTTGAACCGTCACTTTCCACATGTGAGACATGGCTACTACCTCATGCATGGACCTTGCATACACTCAGTACAACCGAGGCGACCATGGAGGATCCAAGGACCAAGGCCAAGCATGGAAGAGGAGAAGGAAGAAGAAGCTGGGAGCAAGCGGTACTACCGCCCGGGCCCAGCGGTACTACCGCTTATCATCTGGCGGCACTACCGCTCTACATCCACTCCACTTCCGCAAAGTCCGACAAACTTGAGTTCGAGCGGCTCCAGAGCGGTACTACCGCCCATCATAGCGGTACTACCGCTTGCAGCGCCTCAAGCGGTACTACCACCGAAGGACCGGTACTACCGCCTGTCATGCCGCAGTGTATTGGGCCGAGCCCGTGTGCCCCTTCGCCTCACTTACCCCTTCGTGGCTTAGCACTATATATACTCCTCCACCTCCTCCTAGTTAGGGTTAGCGTTGATTTAGCTCATTAGATAGAGCTTGGCTCATCCATACCGGATCTACTCGACGAGAGAGACCGCGGCCCTCTTGGAGAAGATCCACCTTGGATTCAAGACCTCCCTTTGCGGAGAAGACCATCATCAAGACCTCCTCACGGAGAAGAACGGCTACCGTTTGTATCGTCCTTTGTTGACCTTGAATCATGTATCTCCCTTTGTGTTATTTGATCTAGCATTTGTGTGACCGATTCCTTGTTGGTTGAGTGTTTTCCCTCGTTCCTCCCCGTGATTTCCTCGTGTTCTTCCGCTCGTTCTTCGTGATTCCCCCGTAGGATCCGCTCCAACGTGAAAGATCGTCCACGTAGGGTTCCGCCCTACATCATCTATGGATCAGAGCTTAGGTTGATCACGTTTTTGGAGCCCCTACCCCTCTTTTTCTAGCTTGATTTTGTTGATTTCGTCCTAAATCCGAAAATCCCCACCAAAAATAGCCCCAATTTTTTGTGATTTGTTAGTTTTGATGATGTTTTGTTGATTTTGATCCGTGGATTTGCTTGGTTTCAAGTGGATCTAGCATTCCCCAAGTTTCCCCACTTTCCATCCACGAAATCTCTCAATTTTGACCCGAAATCATCCATTTCCGCCCCAAAATCGCGCCCTATCCGGATTTGCGAAAAATCCCGACACGAGCGGTACTACCGCCCTTCCAAGCGGTACTACCGCTTAGCACCTCAAGCGGTACTACCGCCCTTCCAAGCGGCACTACCGCCTCCCGAGCCAGATTTTGCGAAAAAACCCGACACGAGCGGTACTACCGCCCGTTCCAAGCAGTACTACCGCTTCTGAGCGGTACTACCGCCCTCCCAGCGGTACTACCGCCCTAGCCATTTCAGCCTTCCGTCTTTCACCGTTTCGCCATAACTAATTCATCCGAGTCCGATTTTGGCGTTCTTTAGCTCGTTTTGAAGCTATTGACATCCCCCTTCCCATAAAAATACTACCATCACCATTTGACTCCATCAAATTTTGTGAACTTTGGCATCTTTGCCTAGGGCTTCCGCCACATCCTCCGCATAACCACCACCGACTTCCGCAACCTAACCAATTTTGTTCCCCATAGCATTAGTGGTTGCTTGAGTAGTGATTCGAGTCTCCTAAGGTGTTTCGGCTACTTAGGGACGATTGCTTCTTCATCAACTACCACCACCACTTCCACATAACCTTGCCCACCATACACTTCCGACAACCCAACTTAACCCAATAGTTGTTTGAGCTTGTTTGAGTTGTTGCTGGTGTCTCCTAAGGTGTTTCGGCTACTTAGGGACGGCAACTTCAACTCCGACACGTGTATAGCCCATCATTCCACTTCCGCATTGCCAAGTGCAAACCACCACCGCATTCCGCTACCACCATTTTGACATTTGACGTTTGAGATTTTGAGTTCGCGGTTTTCCGTTTCCTAAGGTGTTTGCTACTTAGGACGAGTCTCCATCATCTTGGTATCTACATCAAGAACACCGCCACTCATCATCGCCAAGGACGGTAACCTCCATATCATATTGGTATCGTGGTATCCCTCCTTTGTATATTCCCTTGCCATTGCATTGTTAACCCCTAGCCTTACTTTTGCGTTACTTGCCTATCGAGACTAGCCATTTGAGTATTGCCGCAGCGTTACTTGTGCACATTAGTGATCTACACCATCCATTGCATACATACCATATCATCTTGGTATCATCATATCATCTTGTGTCACAAGTTTGTTCCGCATACACACAATTGCTATCTTGGTTTGTGCATTGTGCAAAGTGGCCATAAAAAAAAAGAAGAAATAAAGCTTTTAAGCAAAAGAGAAAGAGCAAAGAAGCTTGTAAGCAAGTGCCATAGCATCATACCACATTGCATATAAGATTGTCATATCCGATCATCTTGGATCATCTTGAGAGAAACACCGGAACCATACATACATAGCATACTTGGGATAGAAGTTTATCCATTTTGCATCTTATAGGTTGTGCACAAGTGTCGTATCCGCCTATTGAGCAATCGTGCTAGCGTCTCTCTTGAGTTGTGCAACACGGCGTTTTCCGTGGATTCCACATTTTGTGCTCATTCCTTGGTTGCACGACCCCATTTATCTATCCGTGTGTGTGTTTCCGTGTGCCATTCTTTGCTATTGGTCCATTTGTTTCACTTGCAATTTGTGAATCTCTTTCAACATTATTGACTCTTGCTAACATTTTGCATTAAATTTTTGTGCCACTATCCTCACCAAGCTCCTCCATAAGCTTTACTTGTGTAGGTGTGAGAACCGACAAGATTGGTACCAATAGTGCTATTTCATTGTCCGCATTTGAGTGAACTTGATTCATTTTCAACATCGGTCAAGGTACATTGGTATAAGTTCTTCTCTTTCTCCCACTCATATTTGCTCGAGTCTTGTGATGGATAGGCAAGGCATTTCATCTCCGGTCTTCGACAACAACGACGGCGTGAACAACTACATCACCAAAGCGTCTCTCTTGATCTACAACGACAAGTGCAAAGCACACAATCAAGATTGCGAGGCGCATCGAGAACATCTCCATCGACATTCATCACTCCGAAGCAAGGAGAAGGGACTACTTCGATAAGAAGCTTGCCGCACATAAAGAGGAGCAAGATGCAAGGATGGAGGAGATTCGGCCTTGATCAAGTCTTCTTCCCTTCGTCATCTTCAAGGCGGCGACGTTCAAGCCACAAGTCTTGGGCGCCTAAGCGATGCAAGCGCAAGTCGTCCACATCTCCATGGAGACCACCATCACTTTCGTGATCAACATCGTCATGAAGGGCAAGTCACCTCCAAGCATCATGTGCATGACGACGGCGAACGCCAAGGAGCTCAAGCACGACAACGACATCATCATCATGAAGATGCTCCTGGCGCAAATGCACAAGTCCCAACAAGCCCTACTTCATGCCAAGTCGAAGCTTCATACGCACAAGAGAAGACCGCGAGGCGACCACCACCAAGACGGCGCTACGACTACATCTACCACTTGGCATCTTCGCCAAGTGTTCTCAAGGCATCTTCGCCTTTGGACGCACGGCATCTTCGCCTACTTCCCGTACGCCTACATCGACTTCATCAAGTCCAAGGCGACCACCTACGGCGAGGCGACACTTCCATCTTGAAGCCCCTCAAGGAAGATGGCCGAGCATGGGAAACTCCCTTCGGTCATGGAGGCGAGCTATGAGGTGCCACATCATATGGGCCTCCAACACCAAGGCGGTGACAAGGCGGTCGAGCAAGGGCCATCCCTTCGACCACGGCGACGAGCGCGAACCTCTTCAACAACATGAAGGCGAGCGCCCACATTGGACTCATACTCCGAGTCAAGCTACTGCGACCACGCATGGAGACATTTGCACCTACACCTCTCCGACACCCACACATGTTGAGATACCCCATTTGTCATGTGAGGAGAGCCACCACCCCATGAGAGAGATGAGTGACTCCACCATACGTGACATTGAGAGCATTTCCTATGAGAGGATGAGTGTGACCACCACTAGCCCCACACATGAGAGCATGCCACACATCCTATGTGAGGTTGGCGCCATTTGAGTGACTCCACCCACCATACGAGTGAGAGCATCCTTGAGGGAGTGAGTGAGCCACAACACTTAGTGAGTGAGGTAGTTGACACGGCATGTGAGGCCACTATGATTCCTAACGAATTAACCTCTACTCTTAGTGTGTTTTCTTCTTTGGTGCTAGGTCTCCTACATGACGACATGCCTATCCTTGATGAGTCTATTCCTCCATTGAGAGCAGCGATGGCCATGATGGACGATGATACACCCCACATGGTTCCATCAAGATGAAGATGACAACGAATGGATCATTGACACCTCACCTACAACACATGAGCGATGCTCCAAAGGTAACATAGGTGATGGTACTTCTCTTGTCCCACTAGTGGACCATCTTGACATTGATTGCTCCCATGATGTTGACCCACCTATTACCATGCTTCATGCTAGTGAAACTTCTTCATTCCTTGACTTACCTATTTATGATGAATATGATGATGAGCATGTTGAGTTGCCTAGTTGTAATGCTATGCTCCATAGGATATCATGTGAAAATTCTATTGGTCACTTCATGTTTGACAATCCATTGAACTTGTCATATGCTATGAGTGAGATCTCCCATATTGCCTCATTTCAATCTCAACATAGTAACTATGCATGCCCCATTAAAATAAATCCCATTTGCACTTATGGCATAGATGACGAGATGATGGTCATTGGCTTTTGCTTCTCTTCTGATGATATTGCCATGCTTCCTTTACATGTTTTGCGCAATTCGTCTACTATTCCATGCCATGATCACATTGTTCCAAATATGCATTGTTTTGGATGTTGTCAATATTCTCCATGTGATGTTTCCATTAATGCTCATGAGGAGACCCCCATAGTTTCCTCATACACATTAGGAGATTTTGATTCATCCCATACTTTGCATGATTCACATAATTGCTTGCACCTTATGCATTCCATGAATAACAATGCTCTACATATTTCTCATGATGCATTACACAATTTGAGTCTCCATTATGCTATACATAACATCAAACCTATCATGATGGATGACATGTTTCTATATCACGCATCTCATTTATTTGAGCATTGGATATTTTGTGCTAACCGACACATGCATGTGCGCATCATGATGGATGATGTGTATATCTACCATGCACACACAATTTTCCTTTGTCTTTGTTTTGTGTAGGTACTCATGCATACTCGTCAACTTCTCAATCCCAAGAGTTGACGAAACGAGCTCTTGAGAGCAACGATGACTTGGGATCACGTGGACTTTCATTCCCTCCATTCCTTTTGCGCAAGGACTACGCGCATCTCTTCTACTTGGCTCTCACACGGCTTTGGGCTATTTACCACTTGTTACCTTATGCCCATTCTATCGTGTTCACTTTGCATGTTATGCTTGCTTCTATGCCTTTGCCATGCAATTGTGACCCTTGCTTGCATATACCCATGATTCACCATTACGTTACTCCTATGTGTATTTGCATGCTTGGTGGAGATCCTTGTTGCTATTGCCATGTTTATCATGTGCCCCATGCTATTGATGTTATTTTGCTCATATCTTGCTTTCATGCTTGTGCTATGACATGTGAATTATTCATGCCCACTATTTGCACACATGACATGCTTACCATGATCCCTTCTAGTACGTTGCATCTTCGCACTACTAGCTTGCTTAACTTGATCGCTATGATTTCTTACTATGTTGCATCACCCATGTTCCTCTATCACTTGCTTTCTTGGGTTGATGACATATATGTTCATGCCTCTCACATGATATATCTTGTTTATTGTCGCTTGCCTCCTATAGTTGCCTCTATGCTTCATAATCTTGGAGACTTGGACACTTCACTTGTGATGCATGCTTGTTTACTTGAGCCTATTGTATTTGGTTGTTCTCGCATCATATGCCTCCATACTATGAAATGCTCCCTTGTACTTTCTTATGATGAGCATGATGCATACACTTGTTGGGTATCTTACCACTCGAATGATAGGTTTTGCACTTCCGCTAACCTCATTTGTTTTTCCAGTGTTTGTCATGTTCTTTCATTTTGAAGGATTCACAAGGCATTACCGTCATGAGACATATTGGTTACGTGAAGGCATACATGATGTGCGACACCAACATTTTCGACATCCTCATAAAGGTGAACTCCTTCTTCTTGAGCCATCCTCAAGTTTGCATATTGGATGGGTCATTCTTTCATTGTTGTTTCCTTCTTATTGTCCACATGATACATCTATTGGATGGAGGATCGACATTGGAGATTGGCTCTATGGACCTTTACTTTGAGGAGCGCTCGGACTTATGGGATGCACCTTCGGAATTCCACTCATGCCACGACATCGAGCATTGGTACACCACCATCTCCATATTTGTTGATTGTGCTCATATATGTCATGCTCGATGGATATATCATTCTCACCACAAGTTTGCACCCTATGCATGGATTGACACACATTATGATTGCCTTGTTGCATCTTGTATTCCCATGTCATCCATGATATTTGAGCTTGTTCACTTCCTTAGCAAATTTGTTGTGATCTTTCTCGATGGCATATTCATACATAATGATCACATTGCCTACCATCAATTGCATGATGGCATTCACATATTGAGCATCCATTGCTATGTTCATGCTTTTGATGCACCATCCCATTATGACATCATATTGCACCGTGGTTGCATTGCCCATACTCATAACACAATTGTGTGCATAATGATTGCATTTGTTCCCATGAATGCTTTGCATACCATTCTAGATCATTTTGATAAGCTTCATGCGCTTTGTCACGAACTATATTGCCGCACGGACTCATTCTTACATGATGGACACTTTGTGTGCGCTAACCATTGTATTTCCGAGTGTTGCTTGTGTTTGCTCTTTTTGCATGTCTATCACTCCGGCGACACCTTGGACTACTTGGATTGCGCCATGTCTTCAACTTCGTCCAACTACAAGTCCGTCTACGACAACCGTTTCCATGGTGATGAGGATCACGATCCGAGGTCGGATCTTTCCCAAGGGAGGGGAGATGATGCGGAGCATACCACGTTCATCCCCATGTACACTCCAACTACTCTCCAAGCCCCAAGAGGACATATGACGAGACCTCGACCATACGCCATAGGGCACAAGGTGAACTCACTCCTCTTCGAACCGTCACTTTCCACATGTGAGACATGGCTACTACCTCATGCATGGACCTTGCATACACTCAGGTACAACCGAGACGACCATGGAGGATCCAAGGACCAAGGCCAAGCATGGAAGAGGAGAAGGAAGAAGAAGTGGGAGCAAGCGGTACTACCGCCTGTGCCCAGCGGTACTACCGCTTATCATCACAAGCGGCACTACCGCTCTACATCCACTCCACTTCCATAAAGTCCGACAAACTTGAGTTGAACGGCTCCAGGCGGTACTACCGCCCATCATAGCGGTACTACTCGCTTATGCGCCTCAAGCGGTACTACCGCTCAAGGACCGGTACTACCGCCTGTCTCAGGCACGCGTGTATTGGGCCGAGCCGTGTGCCCCTTCACCCTCACTTACCCCTTCGTGGCTTAGCACTATATATACTCCTCCACCTCCTCCTAGTTAGGGTTAGCGTTGATTTAGCTCATTAGATAGAGCTTGCTCATCCATACCGGATCTACTCGACGAGAGAGACCGCGGCCCTCTTGGAGAAGATCCACCTTGGATTCAAGACCTCCCTTTATGGAGAAGACCATCATCAAGACCTCCTCACGGAGAAGAACGGCTACCGTTTGTATCGTCCTTTGTTGACCTTGAATCATGTATCTCCCTTTGTGTTATTTGATCTAGCATTTGTGTGACCGATTCCTTGTTGGTTGAGTGTTTTCCCTCGTTCCTCCCCGTGATTTCCTCGTGTTCTTCCACTCGTTCTTCGTGATTCCCCTGTAGGATCCGCTCCAACGTGAAAGATCGTCCACGTAGGGTTCCGCCCTACATCATTAAGGTAACACGTACTGTTCGTGTGCATTTTAGTATCTCTACATATGCTGATTATGTTGATTGTGATGTGGTACCTATGCAAGCATGTTCCTTATTACTTGGTAGACCATGGCAATTTGATAAAAATTCTGTACACCATGGTAGAAACAATCAGTATACTCTTGTTCACAAGGATAAAAATATTACTTTGCTTCCTATGACTCCTGATTCCATTTTGAAAGATGATATTAATAGAGCTAATAAAGCAAAACAGGAGAAAAATAAGAGTGAAAATCAGATTGTGGCAAAGAATTTGAGCAACAAATGAAGCCTAATAATAAACCATCTAATGTTGCTTCTGAAATTAAACTGAAAAGTGCATGTTTATTTGCCACCAAATCTGATATTGATGAGCTAGATTCTAGCAAATCTGTTTGCTATGCTTTTGTGTGCAAAGAGGCATTATTTTCATTCGAGGACGTGCCTTCCTCTTTGCCCCCGTTGTCACTAACATTTTGCAGGAGTTCGTTGACGTCTTCCCACAAGGCGTGCCACCGGATTACCACCTATTCGAGGGATTGAGCATCAAATTGACTTAATTCGGTGCATCGCTACCCAACCGTGCACCATACCGTACCAATCCGGAGGAGGCGAAGGAGATTATCGTCAAAAGCACAGGAGCTGCTCGACAAAGGTTATATACGTGAATCTCTTAGTCCTTGTGCTGTTCCTATTATACTAGTGCCTAAAAAGGATGGTGCGTCGGCGTATGTGTGTTGATTGTAGAGGCATTAATAATATTACTATTCGTTATCGTCATCCTATTCCTAGGCTAGATGATATGCTTGATGAATTAAGTGGCTCTACAATATTCTCCAAAGTTGATTTGCGTAGTGGATACCATCAAATTCGTATGAAATTGGGAGATGAATGGAAAACAGCATTTAAAACTAAGTTTGGATTATATGAGTGGTTAGTCATGCCTTTTGGGTTAACTAATGCACCTAGTACTTTCATGAGATTAATGAACGAAGTTTTCGTGCTTTCATTGGACGATTTGTGGTAGTTTACTTTGATGATATACTGATTTATAGCAAATCTTTGGAAGAACATTTGGAACATTCGTGCTGTTTTTAATGCTCTCGTGATGCACGTTTGTTTGGTAACCTTGGGAAGTGCACCTTTTGCACCGGATTGAGTATCTTTTCTTGGCTATGTTGTTACTCCACGAGGAATTGAAGTTGATAAAGCCAAGATTGAAGCTATTGAGAGTTGGCGCAGCCCAAAGCGGTCACACAAGTGAGGAGTTTTCTTGGACTCGCTGGTTTCTATAGGCGTTTTGTGAGAGACTTTAGCACCATTGCTGCACCTCTCAATGAGCTTACAAAGAAGGATGTGCCTTTTGTTTGGGGTACCCTTACGGAAGAAGCCTTCACGGTATTGAAAGATAAGTTGACACATGCTCCTTTACTCCAACTTCGACTTTAATAAGACTTTTGAGCTTGAATGTGATGCTAGTGGAATTGGATTAGGAGGTGTGTTATTACAAGATGGCAAACTGTTGCATACTTTTCTGAAAAATTGAGTGGGCCTAGTCTGAACTATTCTACTTATGACAAAGAATTATATGCTCTTGTTAGGACTTTAGAGACATGGCAACATTATTTATGGCCCAAAGAATTTGTTATACATTCTGATCATGAATCTTTGACACATATTAAAAGTCAAGCTAAACTGAATCGTAGACATGCTAAATGGGTTGAATTCATTGAGACTTTCCTTATGTCATTAAACACAAGAAGGGTAAAGAAAATGTTATTCTTGATGCTTTGTCTCGTCGCTATACTATGCTTTCACAACTTGACTTCAAAATATTTGGTTTGGAGACCATCAAAGATCAATATGTGCATGATGCTGATTTTAAAGATGTAATGCAGAATTGTAAAGAAGGAAGAACATGGAACAAGTTCGTTATTAATGATGGTTTTGTGTTCCGTGCTAACAAGCTATGCATTCCTGCTAGCTCTGTTCGTCTTTTGTTGTTGCAGGAGGCGCATGGAGGAGGATTAATGGGACACTTTGGCCAAGAAGACGGAGGATATACTTGCTACACATTTCTTTTGGCCAAAGATGAGGCGGGATGTTGAGCGTTTTGTTGCTCGCTGCACTACATGTCAAAAAGCTAAGTCACGACTCAATCCTCATGGTTTATATATGCCTTTGCACTCGTGCCTAGTGTTCCTTGGGAGGATATATCTATGGACTTTGTTTTAGGTTTACCTCGAACAAAGAAGGGGAGGATAGCATATTTGTTGTCGTGGATAGATTCTGAAAATGGCACACTTTATACCATGTCATAAAAGCGATGATCTTTGTTAATGTTGCTGATTTGTTCTTTCATTGAAATTATTAAGCTTGCATGGTGTGCCAAATACTATTGTTTCAGATCGTGATACTAAATTTCTTAGCCACTTTTGGAGATGTTTATGGGCTAAGTTGGGGACTAAACTGCTTTTAGTACTACTTGTCACCCCCAAACTGATGGACAAACTGAAGTAGTCAATAGAACATTGTCTACTATGCTTAGGGCTGTTTTGAAGAATAATAAGAAAATGTGGGAAGAATGCTTGCCTCATATTGATAGGCCTTCGTGATTCGCTTGTTTCACCATCACAATCGCCGAACCCCCTGACTAAGCTCATATTCGCAAATCCAATTCAATCTGCTTTGTTTCGCTTCGCAGGAAATCGCCCTCGTGGCTTCTGTTCTCGCGGCAAATAACCGAAGTTGGTTTAGCGAATGGGATTCGACTATTCACCAATGATACGAAACAAGCCCAATCTCATCAAATGGACACTTTGCCCTTATCCAAGTGGTATTTAGCATCAACGGCACAAGTTTTCCTTGTATCTTGATTTTTCAAAAAAGAGCTCAAAGAAAAGATTAACCTTTCAAAGAGGAAAATAAGAGGAAGAGGGGAAGACCATAAATTAAGATGCATCTTGTAGGATCAACAATCCAACCACATATAGCATACTTGGTTCCCATTTTCTTATAGGTTTCAAACAGGCCCTATATGTAACGTATGTTCTATTTTGAACAAGGCATCTTGGTGAACAATTTGGTACCTTGCTGAATAACCCATAACATTTTAGTGCAAGGTACAATCTTGTATTGGTCCAATGTGCATTTGGCATTGACATTTCAATTTATTGAGTCTTCCACAAGCACAAATTTTGCCACCATTAACAGTCCCATGTTTTTGGAGGTTAAACCCAAGAATCTACCAAGATGCATTCATTTCCATTTAGTGCTTTCATTTTAAACGCAAAACAAATGGTATAAGTTCTTCCCTCTAACCACTACACTTGCTTAATGAGGATAGCGTTCTTACCATTTTTGAAAGCGCATAGCTCAAATCGCCAACTAGAGTCTTTGGCAAAACAATGTACAAGAATTGCTTCTTGACAAATGAAACCTCGCCACGACGCTCTCCGCAACCAAAAGAATAACAGGCTTAAGCAGGAATGATAAGAATGGATTAGACCACCAAAAACCGCATCAATTACTTCTTTCTTTCTTTCAAACAGCCTTACACTTGACAATCAGACAGCACTATTACCCTTTGAGGTCACGCAAACCGACCAATCCTTGACACAATTAAAGCAATAGATCAAGTCTCCCAATCAAACCAAATTTTTCCCTTCAGAAAGTGAAAAGGAAAGAGATCATAGAACAAGAGCCAATCTCAAGCTTTCAAAACAATCAAGAACGCATTTGAGGCCAATCAAAATGGACCGTCTCTAAACGCAATGCGAAGGCAAAATCAAAGGAAGTTCAGAAGAACAACCAAAAAGGCACCACTATGTACAACCTGTCCAATTCCACAGCTCCAATCAACTCAACATCAAGTTACAAGAACAATTATCATTGGTCTTCTCCGCCCCAAGACAAAGAAGACAGTCATCCACAGAGCTCATCAACATCGCCCAAACAATGGCAGCTACAAAAGCTAAAATCACCAGCCCAAGTCAATGAACAACCTCAAGACTGTGGCTAAGGCAAATCTTGCTTCAATCTTTGGAATAAAATCTTGGCACAACTTGCCAAGATTTCAAAAGGGAACAAATTAGCCAAACAATGTCCTCATCATCCTCCCTTCTTGAAATGAAGTCGCCCTCGACGGAAGCTCATATTCCTCACCCAAATAAGGCTTCAAATCTGCAATGTTAAAAGTGGACTAACCCCAAAATCTGCAGCAGCTCAAGTTTATATGCATTATCATTTATTTTCTAACACCTTAAATGGACCATCAAGACGTGGTATTAGCTTTGATTTATGTAAATTAGGAAACCTATCCTACGCAAATGTAACCAAACAAGATCTCCAGTGCAAAGACAACATGTTTTCTACCCTTATCTCCAGAAGTTTATATTTAGCATTCATACGCCAATGTTTTCCTTAGTTATCTCATGCATTTTAAAATCAATTCAGCACGTTCTTTAGCATCAAAATTAACCTTCTCCA
The DNA here is from genome assembly GCA_021605205.1 of Aegilops longissima. NCBI lineage: Eukaryota > Viridiplantae > Streptophyta > Magnoliopsida > Poales > Poaceae > Aegilops > Aegilops longissima. The sequence goes on from JAHIAM010006823.1 coordinate 24,692, forward strand.
AGATGGAAGAGGCAACAAATCAATAGGTGCACGAGGTAGGAAGCCATACACAATTTCAAAAGGGCACATCTTAGTAGTAGAATGCAATGAACGATTATAAGCAAATTCAATATGAGGCAAGCATTCTTCCCACATTTTCTTATTATTCTTCAAAACAGCCCTAAGCATAGTAGACAATGTTCTATTGACTACTTCAGTTTGTCCATCAGCTTGGGGTGACAAGTAGTACTAAAAGCAGTTTAGTCCCCAACTTAGCCCATAAACATCTCCAAAAGTGGCTAAGAAATTTAGTATCACGATCTGAAACAATAGTATTTGGCACACCATGCAAGTTTAATAATTTCACGAAAGAACAAATCAGCAACATTAACAAAGATCATCGCTTTTATGACATGGTATAAAGTGTGCCATTTTCGAGAATCTATCCACGACAACAAATATGTTATCCTCCCTTCTTTGTTCGAGGTAAACCTAAAACAAAGTCCATAGATATATCCTCCCAAGGAACACTAGGCACAAGCAAAGGCATATATAAACCATGAGGATTGAGTCGTGACTTAGCTTTTTGACATGTAGTGCAATGAGCAACAAAACGCCAACATCCTGGCCTCATCTTTGGCCAAAAGAAATGTGTAGCAAGTATATCCTCCGCCTTCTTGACGCCAAAGTGTCCCATTAATCCTCCTCCATGCGCCCCGCAACAACAAAAGACTAACAGAGCTAGCAGGAATGCATAGCTTGTTAGCACGAACACAAAACCATCATTAATAACTAACTTGTTCCATGTTCTTCCTTCTTACAATTCTGCATTACATCTTTAAAATCAGCATCATGCACATATTGATCTTTGATGGTCTCCAAACCAAATATTTTGAAGTCAAGTTGTGAAAGCATAGTATAGCGATTTAGACAAAGCATCAAGAATAACATTTTCTTTACCCTTCTTGTGTTTAATGACATAAGGAAAGTCTCAATGAATTCAACCCATTTAGCATGTCTACGATTCAGTTTAGCTTGACTTTTAATATGTTTCAAAGATTCATGATCGAATGTATAACAAATTTTTGGGCCATAAATAATGTTGCCATGTCTCTAAAGTCCTAACAAGAGCATATAATTTTTTGTCATAAGTAGAATAGTTCAGACTAGGCCCACTCAATTTTTCGTAAAAGTATGCAACAGGTTTGCCATCTTGTAATAACACACCTCCTAATCCAATTCCACTAGCATCACATTCAAGCTCAAAAGTCTTATTAAAGTCGAAGTTGGAGTAAAGGAGCATGTGTCAACTTATCTTTCAATACCGTGAAGGCTTCTTCCCAAGCGGTACCCCAAACAAAAGGCACATCCTTCTTTGTAAGCTCATTGAGAGGTGCAGCAATGGTGCTAAAGTCTCACAAAACGCCTATAGAAACCAGCGAGTCCAAGAAAACTCCTCACTTGTGTGACTGCTTTTGGCTGCGCCAACTCTCAATAGCTTCAATCTTGGCTTTATCAACTTCAATTCTCGTGGAGTAACAACATAGCCAAGAAAAGATACTCGGTCGGTGCAAAAGGTGCACTTCCCAAGGTTACCAAACAAACGCATCACGAGAGCATTAAAACAGCACGTAAATGTTCCAAATGTTCTTCCAAAGATTTGCTATAAATCAGTATATCATCAAAGTAAACTACCACAAATCGTCCAATGAAAGCACGAAACTTCGCTCATTAATCTCATGAAAGTACTAGGTGCATTAGTTAACCCAAAAGGCATGACTAACCACTCATATAATCCAAACTTAGTTTTAAATGCTGTTTTCCATTCATCTCCCAATTTCATACGAATTTGATGGTATCCACTACGCAAATCAACTTTGGAGAATATTGTAGAGCCACTAATTCATCAAGCATATCATCTAGCCTAGGAATAGGATGACGATAACTAATAGTAATATTATTAATGCCTCTACAATCAACACACATACGCCGACGCACCATCCTTTTTAGGCACTAGTATAATAGGAACAAGACAAGGACTAAGAGATTCAGATATAACCTTTGTCGAGCAGCTCTCTGACTTGACGATAATCTCCTTCGCCTCCTCCGATTGGTACGGTATGGTGCGCGGTTGGTAGCGGCGCACCGAATTAAGTCAATTTGATGCTCAATCCTCTAATAGGTGGTAATCCCGTGGCACGCCTTGTGGGAAGACGCCAAATAACTCCCGCAAAATGTTAGTGACAGCAGGGGCAAAGAGGAAGGCACGCCTCTAATGAAAATAATGCCTCTTTGCACACAAAAGCATAGCAAACAGATTTGCTAGAATCTAGCTCATCAATATCAGATTGGTGGCAAATAAACATGCACTTTTCAGTTTAATTTCAGAAGCAACATTAGATGGTTTATTATTAGGCTTCATTTGTTGCTCAAATTCTTTTGCCACAATCTGATTTTCACTCTTATTTTTCTCCTGTTTTGCTTTATTAGCTCTATTAATATCATCTTTCAAAATGGAATCAGAGTCATAGGAAGCAAAGTAATATTTTATCCTTGTGAACAAGAGTATACTGATTGTTTCTACCATGGTGTACAGAATTTTATCAAATTGCCATGGTCTACCAAGTAATAAGGAACATGCTTGCATAGGTACCACATCACAATCAACATAATCAGATATGTAGAGATACTAAAATGCACACTAACAAAGACGTGTTACCTTAACCTTGCCGCTGTTGTTGAACCATTGGATGTAGTAAGGATGTGGATGTGGTCTTGTGGTGAGAGAAAGCTTCCACCATATCCATGCTAGCCAAGTTGTTGCAGCTCCTCCATCTATGATGACGCTAATAGAACGCTCCTTCACAACTCCCTTTGTATGGAACAAGTTATGCCTCTGATTTTGCTCAGCTTGTGTAACCTGCACACTCAAAACACGTTGAGCAACTAAACATTCATACTGTCAAGATCTTCAGCAGCCATGTATTGCGCCTCAGATCGTAATCATCTCCACCGTGTTCTTCATGTGTAATAAGAGCCAAAGTCTCTTCATCATAGTCACTAGCAGACTCATACCCACCATCCTCGAGCAATCATCACACGCTGAGATTGGCATTCTCTCAAAAATGTCCTCTTCCCTTACAACGATTTACAAATAATATCACTTGTGTGCCCTGCTGACGCCATGGAAGAAGAAGAGCTCTGTAGGCCCAAAGCAGTGTACTCTTGGCGATAGTGGTGGTGTGCCTGCCTTCTTGTATCACGGTTGAGGTGGCAGCCACGGAGGTGCCGTGTAGTAGAACGTGGAAGTAGATGATGCACGTGGTGTCCATGATGAAGGTCGACCGCAAAAGTTAGTCCGCGCCAAGGCTTGTCGATCCTCAAGACTTCACGCTCAGCTTTACAAGCAAGATGGAATAATCGAGTGATATTATTATAATCCTTGTAGTCTAGAATGGTCTGAATCTCTATTTAATCCACCCGTAAAACGCAAGCATAGCTTCATTCTCCTCAACAATACCACATCTAATCAAGCCAGTTTGTAATTCCCGATAATATTCTTCACCGAATTTTTTCCTTGTCTTAAGCGCTGTTTTTGAAGTAATTCACGCTGATAATATGGTGGAACCCAACGAGTACGCATAGCAGTTTTCAAAGCAGCCCAAGTAATGGAACAGGATATAATCTACAATGTTCGCACCACCAAACACATGCAAAGCTAGTGAAAGCACAAACAGCAGCAGGAACACGCCTCTCCTCGTGATATTGTAAACATGTAAATCGTTGTTCAGTTTCTAATTCCCAAGTAAGATATATATCAGAACATATCTACCCTCAAATGGTGGAATATTCAATTTCAGTTTAGGAGATGGTCATGATCTCGCACCAAGGGGAGCCCAACATTGCCATTATTTGCATGTGGACGACCTGGTGGTTGTGGTGCTGGTGGTTGCACGAGTTCGATGTTGATCAACCTCATCCTCGTAAGCTCTCACATAATCATCCTCCCCACCGCAGCAGCAGGAGCCACGTATATCAACAAGAGCACCAAAGCAGCTTGGCCAGTCAAGAGGGACACGGAAGCTCATGGAGGGCTGTTTCACATGTGGAGGTAGTCCGTGTTGTTGTAGTAGAGGTGCGTTAGGTGCAGCCGTGGTGGTGGTGGTAGACGCTGCGAGCAATTCATTAAACTTGATATCGAGCTTTGTTTCAACGCCTTCTCAATGCCATCTATCTCTCCATGGCCTCTTCAAATCTATTTAGCACATCGTCCACCGCCCACTCATCATTTGTTGAAACTTATCATGTAGCGCTTTGTTTGTCATGTTCTCCCAACTGGCCTCGCCGGCTTGTGATCCTGCCATGGTTAGCAGAATAGAAACACACAAGAATATGATTCACAGACTACTAGGAAGTGGTGGTGGTGGTGTGGTGGACAAATACAAACCACAAGCAAATCTCAAATTCTTACCAGTTCTTACCAAAGAAGAAGCGGTGATCGGCAACCGATGTAGTCAAAATTCTCAAAGCTTGATAGAGCGATTACTGTGGAGAGTCAAACGCACGATGTAGATGTATGTGGAGTCGGAAGGCTTATAATATGGTAGCAAAAGGGTCAGCAATAATCAATTCAGAGATGCAAAGTTGAATAAACGCCAACGACGCAGATCAGGTCTGGTCCTAGGCTAGACCGCATAGAGACGCGAGCCTAGAACACTAACAAAATCACGGCGCTGCACGGAAACAACGGAAAAGCACACTGAATTTTTTTTTCGCTTTTTTTTTTTGCCGCTTTTTTTAGCGCTTTTTTTTTTTTTTTTTTTAAAAATCACTATAATGGCGAAAGTGTCTCAAAACTCTTCCTGTGTCAAATCGACAGATGGGCACGAAATTTTTCACCAAAAAAATAAAAAAAATTTTATCGCCTTGACCCAAAACTGAAACGGTCAAAAAACTTTCTATAACGGCTAATCGTCTCAATCCACTTAGAAACACCTAAAATAGGATAGCCGTAAATTTTTTGACAAGCACGCTTTTGAAAATTTTGGGCCTAAACGGAGGGTGGTTTCCACTTTTTTTTTTTTCAAACCTACTCCGCAAGGAAACACTAATCGAAACTAGATGGATCTCAAAACAACCCTAATATGCAAGGAACTCGGATTGGTGGTGGATATATGGTGGTGGTATATGGCGTGGTGGTAGTGGTAGTATATGGATATGGATCGTGGTAGTATATGGATATGGATCGGTGGTGGTATATGGACACGGATTGGTGGTGGTATATGGATACGGATTCAAGCGGTGATGGTAGGTGGCAGGGGGATGATGATGAATGGTGTATGCGTGACAACTTATGACCGTAACTCAAACTCTAAAAGACTAGACGCTAAGACCAGAACTAGACACGACGATGCAACCGCAAATTCAACAAAGCAAAACCCTAAAAGATTATGCAAAGGCTCGATTGGTTCGGATATGATGAACTAACCCTAATTTTTTTGTGGTTTTTTCGTGGACTTTAGGTATGAAGAATGACTCGATCTAATCTACTTAAAACTGTAAAATCTCACCGAGCAACCCGAAAATCTGATACCACTTGATAGAGGCAAAGGTGTCCCGATGTTTCGATGAGATGGTGGCTATCGCTTCGTGGGAGTCGAATTTGACGATCCGACTATTTAACGCAGCGAGACGTCATACTTAGCAATCGCTAAACCAACTTCCGAGGGTTATTGACCACGCCGAGCACGATCAACTCGACCACGAGGGCCTGCTTTCCGCGAGCAAACGAAGAACAAGCAAGAAACCGAGATTGCAACTGGATATTGCTAATATAAGATGAAAGCTTTATTGATCAAGGTGGGGTTCTGTGACGCTTTGTCCGGTCGTTGAACACAAACGGCACGCCGGGTTGCAGCTATGGCTAACTTTTAATCTAAACAAAACCCAAGGTCTAAACGGTGCCCTAAGGGCTGTATATATGGAGGAAGAGGGGGGATTTCGTGGCCCTTGGTGGAGGGGTCCAAATCAACCCTAACTCTTGTTTCCCCACACATACGGACTCTAAAAACAGCCTATACTTAAGTATTTCGAAATTACATGGGCCTGGCCCACTAATAAGGTGACGAAGCACCTAGAATAGCCTCGGACGACATTTATGAAGTAGCATCTTGTATATTTCGTCCAAGGCTTCATGCATCCATTATGGTGGCTTCAAAGTCCTGAATCATCACTTGTAACTCCGTTTGTTCCCTTATGCATGGCATTATCTCCATGCTTGTTCTTGCTCCAATGTCCATCCTTCTCCAAGCTAGGGCCTTCATTTGTAAGCAAAACAAATGTATCCAATTTAGGCAGCATCATATTCTCATGAACATTAGAATCATTACCAAAAAAACGAAAGTACCTGATAATTTAATTGGCGTGCGCGAGCTCTAGTAATTGGTCCAGTATATGTAGCAGTAGGGGCTGTGGGTGTAACAATGGCATTGATGTCCTCATCAACTTGGGCTCAAATGAAGGATGTCATGCGAGCACGTTTTGTGCCAACATACTACAATCGCGACCTCTTCAAGAAACTCCAACTACTCAAGCAAGGAACAAAGAGCGTTGAAGAATATTACAAGGAAATGGAGATAGCCATGATTCGAGCCAACGTCAAGGAAGATGATGAGCAAACTATGGCACGTTTCTTGAATGGACTCAATCATCCCATCAAGAAAATCTCCGACTTCCAACCATACTCATCCTCATTGAGCTCGCATCAAGTTACAAAGGCGAACGCCAAGTGCAAGATGACTTCAAGCACGCCAAGTATTTCATCCAAGACCCACTATTCTCCAACAACCAAGCTTCAACGACTCCTCCAACATCTTCATCGACCAAGCCTTATTCAAGTAACGACGACAAGTCAAGTTACAAGAAAACTTCGACAAGTTCAAGTCGCCCCTCCTCCTACTACAAGCAACTTCAAGCCGCAGGTTTCATCCCTCACTAACCGATGAGACCATTAAGACAAGCTCCTTCAAGTGTTTCACTTATGAGGCCGAGGCCACAAGTCATATGAATGCACCAACAAGCGCATTCATGATCCTCAACGACGATGGCACATATGACTCCATGAGTGAAGAAGAAATGGAAGCCCTTGAGCAAGTGGCCATGCAACCGCAAGTGAATGAAGATGAAGATGATCAAGTCTTTTGTGACGAGGATTCGAGCCCCGCCTCGTTGTTCCAAGGTCTTGACTCTCCAACATCAACAAGAAGAAGACCAACGATGCCACATCTTCCACACAAAAGCCGCATAAATGGACGGTCCATCAAGGTCATCATCGATGGAGGTAGTTGCCACAACTTGGCAAGTGAAGAACTATGCTCCAAGCTACAATTGGTCAAGAGGAAGCACCCAGACCCCTACAAGGTTCAATGGCTAAGTGACTCCGCACTATACGAAGTCGAGCATACGGTCCAAGTCTCCTTCAAAATTGGTGCTTATGAAGACACTTTGAGTGTGATGTGGTCCCAATGACCTGCTTGCCACCTCCTTCTTGGTCGACCATGGCATTCGATCGTGGTGTCATCCACAATGGGCTAACCAATCACTATAGCCTCAAGATGAAAGGGAAGGAGTATGTGCTACGACCTATGTCTCCTAGTCAAGGATAGCCGACAAGCAAGCCACCCATCATAGAGAGAAGAGGAGAAAGTGATCCACCCAAAAGTGAGTGAGAGCCACAAGCCAAATTTGAGCGACTTTTCGCTTAGAGAGAAAAACCTCATCCTATTTGCCACCAAAAGTGAGATGAGAGAAGTGTGTGAGAACCCATCTACCGTGGTGCACTTTGTCCTTGTGTGCAAGGATGAAGAACCAAAAACTAACACCATTCATGAGCTACCTTTGGTGTTTCAATCTCTTTGCAGGAATTCCAAGATGTTTTCCCGATGAGCTACCTCCGGTCTACCTCCTCTTCGAGGCATTGAGCATCGAATCGACCTCATCCCCTGAGCGCCTACCAAACAAAGCTCCATACCGAGTCAATCCGAAGAAACCAAGGAGATTCAACGACAAGTACAACAACTCATCGACAACGGTCATGTACGTGAAAGCCTAAGCCCTTGTGCCGCTCCGTTATTCTTGTGCCTAAGCCCGATGGAAGTTTCCGCTTGTGTTCCATTGTCGACCTATCAATGCTATTACTGCTCGATATAGGCATCCCATTCCTCGCTTAGATGACATGCTTGATGAACTTAGTGGAGCCAACTTTTTCTCAAAATTGATCTTAAAAGTGGCTATTATCAAATCCGCATACAAGAGGGTGATGAATGGAAATCGCTTTCAAAACCAAATTTGGTTTATATGAGTGGTTAGTGATGCCTATGGGTCTTTCTGAAGCTCCCTGCATTTTTTGTGCGCCTTATGCATCATGAGCTTCGCCCTTACATTGGAGTCTTTGTTGTGGTCTACTTTGACGATATTCTTGTGTTTAGCAAAACCATGAAAGAGCACATCAATCATGTAAAATCTGTGTTGCAAACTCTTCGCAAGGAAAGTCTTTATGCTAACTTGAAAAATGCACTTTGGAGTTGACAAAGTGGTTTTCTTGGTTTTGTGGGTTTCAAAGGGTGTCCATGTTGATGAATCTAAAATTGAAGCAATCAAAACTTGGCCCCAACCCACCAATTTGCAACAAGTGCGAAGTTTTCTTGGTCTTATGGGTTTCTATCGTCGCTTAGAAAGATTTTAGCACATTGCCGCTTCCTTTGCAGCTTTGAGCAAGAAGAATACTCCTTTGTTTGGGGAACCTTGCAATCAACCGCTTTTGATGAGTTCAAGTCTTTACTTACTCATGTTCGATTCTTGCTTTGCCCAATTTTGACAAAACTTTTGAGGTTCATTGTGATGCAAGTGGTACCGAATTGGCGGAGTTTTATTGCAAGAAAACGAGCCATTGCTTATTTTATGAAAAACTCTCCCAGACTCAACTTAATTATCCCATCTATGATAAAGAATTGTATGCTTTTAGTGCGCAGTGCTCCATGTTTGGAACATTACCTTAGACCTCACGAGTTTGTCATCCATACCGATCATGAAACGCTTAAGTACCTCAAAGGTCAAACTAAATTGAACAAGCGCCATGCCAAATGGAGTGAATTCATTGAATCTTTTCCTTATGTGATCAAGTACATTAAGGGTAAAGAAAATGTAGTTGCCGACGCTTTCACGATATGCATGCTTGTCACCCAACTTGAGTTGAATGTTATTGGTTTTGAGCATATCAAAGACTTGTATGAGCATGATACATCTTTTGCTTCTCCTTATGCTAAGTGTTTGACGCATACGTCTTGGGAACAATATTACATCAAGGATGGTTACCTTATGAGAGCTAATAAACTTTGCATTCCCTAGTCTTCTTCGCTTGCTCCTTTTGCAAGAGGCTCATGGAGGCGGACTCATGGGACACTTTGGACGCGACAAGACATTCGCCACGCTCTCCAACAACTACTTTTGGCCCAAGATGTTCCGCGACGTCTCACGCTTCACCAACCGATGCTATATATGTCGCAAAGCTAAGTCTAAAGCTCAATCTCATGGTCTTTACATGCCTCTTCCTATTCCATATCAACCATGGGAAGACATTGGTATGGATTTTGTACTTGGTTTGCCTAGAACTCAAAATGGCAAGGATTCCGTGTTTGTTGTTGTCGATAGATTTTCTAAGATGGCACATTTCATTCCTTGCAACAAGATAGACGATGCTTCACATGTTGCAAATCTCTTTGTAGGAAATCTTGACTCCATGGCGCATCAAAGACAATCGCTCCGATCGTGACGCCAAGTTCTTGAGTTACTTTTGAAGACCCTATGTGCCAAGCTCGAATCAAGCTCTTGTTCTCCTCGCATACCATCCTCAAACCGACGGCCAAACGGAGGTGACGAATCGCACACTATCCACTCTACTCAAAGTTGTCTTGATCAAGAAGAACATCAAGGAGTGGGAAGCATGTTCACCCATCGCCGAGTACGCCTACAATCGCAAGACATTCAACTACCGCAAGTCCCCTTCGAGGTCGCTTCACGGTTTCAACCCGTTGTCCCCATTGACATTTTACCACTTCCTCTCCAAGAGCGCACCAACATGGATGCAAGTTAACGAGCAAGCTACATCAAGAAGATGCACGAAGACACAAGGCACACCATTGAGCGCCAAGTACAACGCTAAGCAAACAAGCTCAACGCCAACAAGCAACCCATCGCCTTCAACATTGGTGATCTAGTGGCTACACCTTCGCAAGGACCGCTCCAAAGAACGCAAGTCCAAGCTTCTCCTCGAGCCGATGGACCTTTCAAGGTGCTAGCACGCCACAACGATAACGCCTACAAGATCGACATACCGCGACAAGTACAACGTGAGCGACATCTTCAACGCCAAGGACCTTGCACCTTCCATGGAGATGAAGTTTTGATCCGAGGTCGGATCTCTCCCAAGGGGGGGGGAGATGATGCGAGCATCCCACCATCATCCCCATGGACCTACAACCGCCTCATCAAGAGCCAAGAGGACCCATGACACGAAGCTAGAGCTAGAGCTCTCGAGAACGAGGTGACTCTTTCCTTATTGATATCACATATGATCCACTCGAGACATGGCTACTACCTAAGTCCGATATGCTATGCATGATTAGGTGTCAAGGAAACCTCCCGAGGGTGCGCGTGAAGACGGACAAGCCGCCAAGTCCATGGATGAAGAGAACCAATGGAAACAAGCAAAATCACCTTCCGCACTTTGACATCCGCCATGACCCCCCGACATCCTACCCCGAGACGCCACATCGCCTCACCAACCTGCCCAAGTTCACAGATCGACATCCGCCTCCCCAGCCCGGACATCCGCCTGGCCCCGAGGCCCCGGATATCTGCTCCCCAGCCCGGAATCCGCACTTCTTCCCTGCTTCTCGCTGAACGGCCGCCTAGCCCGGACATCCGGCCGAGAGCCCGACATCCGGCCGAGAGCCCGACATCCGCGCCCGCAGAAGGCTCAGACATCCGCCCGACGCCCGGACGTCTGCCTCCTCGCTCATGCTAGCAGCAGGTCTCTGTGGCCATGACCCTTGTACCCTTCGCCCGAGACTACATATACTTGATCCCTCCTCATTCTAGGGTTAGCTTTGGGTTAGCTCATGTTTAGGTGAGAGAGCCCTTGCTCATCCACTTGGCTACTTCTCCTGGAGATCGTGACCTCTACGGAGAAGATCCCAAGCGGATTCAAGACCCCTTCTAGGGTGGACCCATCAAGACCTCCTCTCTGGAGAAGAACGGCTACCGTGTATCCTCACCTTTGTTGTTCTTGAATCTCGTGCCACTCTATGCATTCGATAATCTAGCACTTGTGTGATTGACTTTTGTCTGCTGAGTGACTTCTCTCTCGCTTTCCCCTGTTTTCCCTCTTGTTCTTCCGCTGTTCATCGTGGATTCACCGAGGATCCGCCTCCAACGTGAAAGATCGCCCACGAGGGTTCCGCCCTACATCACTTGTCCCTTGTACCCCTTCGCCTACCGAGACTATATATACTTCATCCCTTCCTCTTTAGGTTAGCTTTGGATTAGCTCATGTTTAGAGAGAGAGTTTTGCTCATCCACTTGGCTACTTCTCCTGAGATCAGGACCTCTACGGAGAAGATCCCTGCGGATTCAAGACCCCTTCTAGGGTGGACCCCATCAAGACCTCCTTCCTTGAGAAGAACGGCTACTCAGATCCTTACCTTTGTTGTTCTTGAATCTTGTGCCACTCGATGTATTGATAATCTAGCACTTGTGTGATTGACTTCTTGTTGGTTGAGTGACTTCTCTCGCTTCCCCCGGTTTTCCTCTTGTTCTTCCGCTGTTCGCCGTGGATTCACCGTAGGATCCGCCTCCAACGTGAAAGATCGCCCACGAGGGTTCCGCCTCACATCATGATATGATACCAATATGATATGGTATGTATGCAATGGAAGGTGTAGACCACTAATGTGCACAAGTCACGCTACAAAGAATACTCAAATGGCTAGTCTCGATAGGCAAGTAACACAAAATGGGATAAGGGTTATCAATGCAATTGCAAGGGTAATATACAATGGTGTCATCGAGGTTACCGCCCTGGCGGATGATGAGTGGCGGTGTTCTTGATGTCGAGCCGCTCCTAGTTAGTCAAACACCCTAGGAAACGGAAAAACCGCAAACTCAAAATCTCAAAGGCAAATGTCAAATGGTGGTAGCGAAAGCGGTGGTGGTTTGCACTTGGCAATGCGGAAGTGGAATGATGGGCTATACACACGGTCGGAGTTGAAGTTGGCCCCTAAGTAGCCAAACACCTTCGGAGACACAAGCCGATAGAGGCAAAGGTGTCCCATCTTTCGATGAGATGTGGTTTTCGCTGGAGGAAGTCGATTTTGACGATCCGACCACTTAACGCGGCGAGGACGCCGCCTTTAGCAATCGCTAAACCAACTCCGAGAGGTTATCGACCACACCGAGCACGATCAACTCCTGACCATTTAGGGTCTGCTTTCCGCGAGCAAACGAAGAACAAGCAAGAAATCGAGATTGCAACTGGATATTATGTAATATAAGATGAAAGCTTTATTGATCAAGGTGGGGTTCTGACGCCTTTGTTCTCGGTCGTGGAACACAAACGGGCACGCCAAGTTGCAGCTATATGTAACTTTTAATCTAAACAAAACCCAAGGTCTAAACGGTGCCCTAAGGGCTGTATATGGAGGAAGAGGGGGGAATTTCGTGGCCTTGGTGGAGGGGTCCGAAATCAACCCCGACTCTTGTTTCCCCACACATACGGACTCTAAAAACAGCCTATACTTAAGTATTCGAAATTACATGGGCCTGGCCCACTAATAAGGTGATGCAGCACCTAGAATAGCCTCGACTACATGTATGAAGTAGCATCTTGTATATTTCTGTCCAAGGCTTCATGCACCCATTATGGTGGCTTCAAAGTCCTCAAATCATCACTTGTAACTCCGTTTGTTCCCTTAAGATGGCATTATCTCCATGCTTGTTCTTGCTCCAATGTCCATCCTTCTCCAAGTTAGGGCCTTCATTTGTAAGCAAAACAAATGTATCCAATTTAGGCAGCATCATGTTCTCATGAACATTAGAATCATTACCAAGAAACGAAAGTACCGAGCATTTAATTGGCATGCATGAAGCTCTAGTAATTGGTCCAAGATATGTAGCAGAGGGGCTGTGGGTGTAACAATGGTATTGATGTCCTCATCATCCTCCCCTTCTTGAAATGAAGTCGCCCTCGACGGAAGCTCATATTCCTCACCCAAATAAGGCTTCAAATCTGCAATGTTAAAAGTGGACTAACCCTCAAAATCTGCAGTGCAGCTCAAGTTTATATGCATTATCATTTATTTTCTCTAACACCTTGATGAGGACATCAATACCATTGTTACACCCACAGCCCCTCATCGCTACATATAATCGGACCAATTACTAGAGCTCACAAGACGCCAATTAAATTATCGTACTTTCGCTTGGTAATGATTCTAATGTTCATGAGAATATGATGCTGCTTAAATTGGATACATTTGTTTTGCTTACAAATGAAGGCCCTAGCTTGGAGAAGGATGGACATTGAGCAAGAACAAGCATGGAGATAATGCCATCGCAAGGGGAACAAGAACGGAGTTACAAGTGATGATTTCAGGACTTTGAAGCCACCATAATGGGTGCATGAAGCCTTGGACGAAATATACAAGATGCTACTTCATAAATGTCGCCCGAGGCTATTCTAGGTGCTGCACACCTTATTATTGGGCCAGCCCATGTAATTTCGAAATACTTAAGTATAGGCTGTTTTAGAGTCCGTATGTGGGGAACAAGAGTTAGGGTTGATTTTGACCCTCCACCAAGGGCCACGAAATTCCCTCTTCCTCCATATATACAGCCCTTAGGGCACCGCTTAGACCTTGGGTTTTGTTTAGATTAAAAGTTCGCCATAGCTGCAACTTCGCATTTCGCTTGTGTTCAACGACTGCATAAAGGCGCCACAGTAACCCCACCTTGATCAATAAAGCTTTCATCTTATATTCGCAATATCCAGATTGCAATCTCAGCTTGCTTGTTCTTCGCTTGCTCGCAGGAAACAGCCCTCGTGGTCGTTGATCGTGTTCCGCGTGGTCAATAACCCTCGGAAGTTGGTTTAGCGATTGCTAAGGCGCGACGCCTCAAGACGCTCGTAGTCGGATCGCCAAGGTCGAGTCCCACGTAAACGATAGCCACCATCTCATCGAAACATCGGACACCTTTGCCTCTATCAAGTGGTATCAGATTTGTGTTGCTCGTGAGATTTTCCAGCTTTTCGTAGTTTAGATCGAGTCCGTTCTTCATACCTATTGTCCAATTAAAAAGCCACAAAAAAATTAGGTTAGTTCATCATATCCAACCAATCGAGCCTTTGCATAATCTTTTTAGGTTTTTGCTTTGTTGAATTTATGTTGCATCGTCGTGTCAAGTTGCTGGTCTTAGAGTCTAGTCTTTAGAGTTTCGAAGTTCTGGTCATAAGTTGTCACGCCACGCCGCACCATCATCATCGCTTTGCCATCTACCACCATCGCTTCCGCCACCGCCTCAATCCAGATCCATCTACCACCACCAACTGCATCCATATACCACCACCATATATCCACCACCAATCCGAAGTTTTTCATATTAGGTTTGTTTTCGAGATCCATCTAGTTTCCGATTCGTGTTTCTTGCCGAGTAGGTTTCGAAAAAAAAAAAAAAGAAAGAAAAGAGTCCGAAACCACCTCCGCTTAGGCCCAAAATTTTCCAAAACGCATTTGTCAAAAATTTTTTCGCTACCCTATTTTAGGTGTTTCTAAGTGGATTGAGACAAGCCGTTATAGAAAGTTTTTTGACCTGCTTCAGCTTTTTGGGTCCGGCAAAAAAAAAATTTTTTTTGGTCAAAAAATTTCGGCTCCATCCCGTCATTGACCGGGAAGAGTTTTGAGACACTCGCCATTATAGTGATTTTTCAAAAAAAAAAGAAAAAAAAGCAGCAAAAAAAAAAAAAAAGAGCAAAAAAAAAAAAAAGAGCGAAAAAAAATTCCAGAGTGTGCTTTTTCCGTTGTTTCTGCCGCAGCCGTGATTTTGTTAGTGTTCTAGGCTCGCCTCTAGCACGGTTCAGCCTAGGACCAAAGACAAGATCGCTGTTGAGCGCTTATTCAACTTTGCATCTCCGAATTGATTATTGCTCAACCCTTTTGCTACCATATTATAAGCCTTCCCAGCTCCACATACATCTACATCGTATGCTTGACTCTCCCCGTAATCGCCTATCCAAGCTTTGAGAGTTTTGACTACATCGGTTGCCGATCACCGCCGCTGGGTAAGAACCGTAAGAATTTGAGATTTGCTTGACGGATTTGTGATCGTCCACCACACCACCACCACCACTTCCTAGTAGTCCGTCAATCATATTCTTGTGTGTTTCTATTGTCGCTAACCATGGCAGGATCACAAGTCGATTTAGACCGACCGGGAGAACATGACAAACAAAGCGCTACATGATAAGTTTCAACAAATGATGAGTGGGCAGGTGGACGATGTGCTAAATAGATTTGAAGAGGCCATGGAGAAGATAGATGGCATTGAGAAGGCGTCAAACAAAGCTCGATATCAAGTTTAATGAATTGCTCAAGGCCTACCACCACCACCACCGGCTGCACCTAACGACTCTACTACAACAACACGGACTACCTCCACATCGCTAAACAGCCCTCCGCCGAGCTTCCCGTGTCCCTCTTCACCGCCAAGCTGCCGGTGTCTGCTGCTGATACTTCTGTGGCTCCCGCCACAAGCGCGGGGAGGATGATTATGTGAGAGCTTACGAGGATGAGGTTGATCAACATCGTAACCACGCAACCACCAGCACCACAACCACCGTGTCGCCCACATGCAAATAATGGCAATGTTCGCTCCCTTCAGTACGAGATCATGACCATCTCCCTAAACTGAAATTGAATATTCCACCATTTGAGGGTAGATATGTTCCTGATATATATCTTACTTGGGAATTAGAAACTGAACAACGATTTACATGTTTACAATATCCCGAGGAGAGACGTGTTCTCGCTGCTGTTTGTGCTTTCACTAGCTTTGCATGTGTTTGGTGGTCCAACATTGTAGATTATATCCTGTTCCAGCTACTTGGGCTGCTTTGAAAACTGCTATGCGATCGCTGGTTCCACCATATTATCAACGTGAATTACTTCAAAATTGCAGCGCTTAAGACAAGGAAAAATTCGTAGAAGAATATTATCAGAATTACAAACCGGCTTGATTAGATGTGGTATTGTTGAGGAGAATGAAGCTATGCTTGCACGCTTTCTGGGTGGATTAAATAGAGAGATTCAAACCATTCTAGACTACAAGGATTATAATAATATCACCGATTATTCCATCTTGCTTGTAAAGCTGAACGTGAAGTGCAGGATCGATGTGCGCTGGCGCTGACTAACTTTTCTCGCAGGTCGACCTTCATCATGGACACCACGCATCATCTACTTCCACACGCTCTACTACACCGCACCTCCGTTGGCCGCCACCTCCAACCGTGATACAAGAAAGGTGCACAACCACCACTATCCGCCAAGAGCACACCTGCTGGCCTACACAGCTCTTCTTCTTCCATGGCGCCAACAGGCACACAAGTGATATTATTTGTCGTCGTTGTAAGGGAAGAGGACATTTGCCAAGAGAATGCCAATCTCAGCGCAGTGATGATTGCTACCGAGGATGGTGGGTATGAGTCCGCTAGTGACTATGATGAAGAGACTTTGGCTCTTATTACACATGAAGAACACGGTGGAGATGATTCTGATCTTGAGACGCAATACATGGCTGTCAAGATGCCGACAGTATGAATGTTTAGTTGCTCAACGTGTTTTGAGTGTGCAGGTTACACAAGCTGAGCAAAATCAGAGGCATAACTTGTTCCATACAAAGGAGTTGTGAAGGAACGCTCTATTCAAGGCCATCATAGATGGAGGGAGCTGCAACAACTTGGCTAGCATGGATATGGTGGAGAAGCTTTCTCACCACAAGACCACATCCACATCCTTACTACATCCAATGGTTCAACAACAATGCAAGGTTAAGGTAACACGACTCGCTCGGTGCATTTTAGTATCTCTACATATGCTGATTATGTTGATTGTGATGTGGTACCTATGCAAGCATGTTCCTTATTACTTGGTAGACCATGGCAATTTGATAAAATTTGTACACCATGGTAGAAACAATCAGTATACTCTTGTTCACAAGGATAAAAATATTACTTTGCTTCCTATGACTCTCGATTCCATTTTGAAAGATGATATTAATAGAGCTAATAAAGCAAAACAGAGAAAAATAAGAGTGAAAATCAGATTGTGGCAAAAGAATTTGAGCAACAAATGAAGCCTAATAATAAACCATCTAATGTTGCTTCAAATTAAACTGAAAAGTGCATGTTTATTTGCCACCAAATCTGATATTGATGAGCTAGATTCTAGCAAATCTGTTTGCTATGCTTTGTGTGCAAAGAGGCATTATTTTCATTCGAGGACGTGTTTTCCTCTTTGCCCCCCGCTGTCACTAACATTTTGCAGAGTTCGCCGACGTCTTCCCACAAGACGCGCCACCGGATTACCACCTATTCGAGGGATTGAGCATCAAATTGACTTAATTCCCTGCATCGCTACCCAACCCGCACCATACCGCATCAATCCAGAGGAGACGAAGGAGATTATGCGCCAAGTACAGGAGCTGCTCGACAAAGGTTATATACGCCAATCTCTTAGTCCTTGTGCTGTTCCTATTATACTAGTGCCTAAAAAGGATGGTACGTCATGTGATGTGTGTTGATTGTAGAGGCATTAATAATATTACTATTCGTTATCGCCATCCTATTCCTAGGCTAGATGATATGCTTGATGAATTGAGTGGCTCTACAATATTCTCCAAAGTTGATTTATGAGTGGATACCATCAAATTCGTATGAAATTGGGAGATGAATGGAAAACAGCATTTAAAACTAAGTTTGGATTATATGAGTGGTTAGTCATGCCTTTGGGTTAACTAATGCACCTAGTACTTTCATGAGATTAATGAACTAAGTTTTACGTGCTTTCATTGGACGATTTGTGGTAGTTTACTTTGATGATATACTGATTTATAGCAAATCTTTGGAAGAACATTTGGAACATTTACGTGTTGTTTTTAATGCTCTACGTGATGCACGCTTGTTTGGTAACCTTGGGAAGTGCACCTTTGCACCGATCGAGTATCTTTTCTTGGCTATGTTGTTACTCCACAGGAATTGAAGTTGATAAAGCCAAGATTGAAGCTATTGAGAGTTGGCCGCAGCCCAAAACGGTCACACAAGTGAGGAGTTTTCTTGGACTCGCTGGTTTCTATAGGCGCTTGTGAGAGACTTTAGCACCATTGCTGCACCTCTCAATGAGCTTACAAAGAAGGATGTGCCTTTTGTTTGGGGTACCGCACAGAAGAAGCCTTCACGGTATTGAAAGATAAGTTGACACATGCCCTTTACTCCAACTTCCGACTTTAATAAGACTTTTGAGCTTGAATGTGATGCTAGTGGAATTGGATTAGAGGTGTGTTATTACAAGATGGCAAACCTGTTGCATACTTTTCTGAAAAAAATTGAGGGCCTAGTCTGAACTATTCTACTTATGACAAAGAATTATATGCTCTTGTTCGGACTTTAGAGACATGGCAACATTATTTATGGCCCAAAGAATTTGTTATACATTCTGATCATGAATCTTTGAAACATATTAAAAGTCAAGCTAAACTGAATCGTAGACATGCTAAATGGGTTGAATTCATTGAGACTTTCCTTATGTCATTAAACACAAGAAGGGTAAAGAAAATGTTATTGCCGATGCTTTGTCTCGTCGATATACTATGCTTTCACAACTTGACTTCAAAATATTTGGTTTGGAGACCATCAAAGATCAATATGCATGATGCTGATTTTAAAGATGTAATGCAGAATTGTAAAGAAGGAAGAACATGGAACAAGTTCGTTATTAATGATGGTTTTGTGTTCCGCTAACAAGCTATGCATTCCTGCTAGCTCGTTCGCCTTTTGTTGTTGCAGGAGGCGATGGAGGAGGATTAATGGGACACTTTGGCGTGAAGAAGACGGAGGATATACTTGCTACACATTTCTTTTGGCCAAAGATGAGACGGATGTTGAGCGCTTTGTTGCTCGCTGCACTACATGTCAAAAAGCTAAGTCACGACTCAATCCTCATGGTTTATATATGCCTTTGCTCGTGCCTAGTGTTCCTTGGGAGGATATATCTATGGACTTTGTTTTAGGTTTACTCTAACAAAGAAGGGAGGGATAGCATATTTGTTGTCGGATAGATTCTCTAAAATGGCACACTTTATACCATGTCATAAAAGCGATGATGCTGTTAATGTTGCTGATTTGTTCTTTCGTGAAATTATTCGCTTGCATGGTGTGCCAAATACTATTGTTTCAGATCGTGATACTAAATTTCTTAGCCACTTTTGGAGATGTTTATGGGCTAAGTTGGGGACTAAACTGCTTTTTAGTACTACTTGTCACCCCCAAACCGATGGATAAACTGAAGTAGTCAATAGAACATTGTCTACTATGCTTAGGGCTGTTTTGAAGAATAATAAGAAAATGTGGGAAGAATGCTTGCCTCATATTGAATTTGCTTATAATCGCTCATTGCATTCTACTACTAAGATGTGCCCTTTGAAATTGTGTATGGCTTCCCACCGTGCACCTATTGATTTGTTGCCTCTTCCATCTTCGGAGAAGGTTAATTTTGATGCTAAAGAACGTATGAATTGATTTTAAAATGCATGAGATAACTAAGGAAAACATTGAGCGATGAATGCTAAATATAAACTTGTGGAGATAAGGGTAGAAAACATGTTGTCTTTGCACCGGAGATCTTGTTTGGTTACATTTATGTAAGGATAGGTTTCTAATTTGCGCAAATCAAAGCTAATGCCACGTGCTGATGGTCCATTTAAGGTGTTAGAGAAAATAAATGATAATGCATATAAACTTGAGCTGCTCGCAGATTTTGGGGTTAGTCCCACTTTTAACATTGCAGATTTGAAGCCTTATTTGGGTGAGGAATATGAGCTCGTCGAGGACTCACTTCATTTCAAGAAGGAGGATGATGAGGACATCAATACCATTGTTACACCCACAGCCCCTATCGCTACATATATATCGGACCAATTACTAGAGTCACAAGACGCCAATTAAATTATCGTACTTTCGCTTTTTGGTAATGATTCTAATGTTCATGAGAATATGATGTGCTTAAATTGGATACATTTGTTTTGCTTACAAATGAAGGCCCTAGCTTGGAGAAGGATGGACATTGAGCAAGAACAAGCATGGAGATAATGCCATGCTAAGGGGAACAAGAACGGAGTTACAAGTGATGATTTCAGGACTTTGAAGCCACCATAATGGTGCATGAAGCCTTGGACGAAATATACAAGATGCTACTTCATAAATGTCGCCCCGAGGCTATTCTAGGTGCTGCATCACCTTATTATTGGGCCAGGCCCATGTAATTTCGAAATACTTAAGTATAGGCTGTTTTAGAGTCCGTATGTGGGGAAACAAGAGTTAGGGTTGATTTTGACCCTCCACCAAGGGCCACGAAATTCTCTTCCTCCATATATACAGCCCTTAGGGCACCGCTTAGACCTTGGGTTTTGTTTAGATTAAAAGTTCGCCATAGCTGCAACTTCAGCATTTCGCTTGTGTTCAACGACTGCATAAAGGCGCCACAGTAACCCCACCTTGATCAATAAAGCTTTCATCTTATATTCGCAATATCCAGATTGCAATCTCAGCTTGCTTGTTCTTCGCTTGCTCGCAGGAAACAGCCCTCGTGGTCGTTGATCGTGTTCCGCGTGGTCAATAACCCTCGAAGTTGGTTTAGCGATTGCTAAGGCGCCGACGCCTCAAGACGCTCATAGTCGGATCGCCAAGGTCGACTCCTACGTAAACGATAGCCACCATCTCATCGAAACATCGGACACCTTTGCCTCTATCACCTTAGTAGTAGAATGCAATGAACGATTATAAGCAAATTCAATATGAGGCAAGCATTCTTCCCACATTTTCTTATTATTCTTCAAAACAGCCCTAAGCATAGTAGACAATGTTCTATTGACTACTTCAGTTTGTCCATCAGTTTGGGGGTGACAAGTAGTACTAAAAAAGCGTTTAGTCCCCAACTTAGCCCATAAACATCTCCAAAAGTGGCTAAGAAATTTAGTATCACGATCTGAAACAATAGTATTTGGCACATGCAAGCTTAATAATTTCAATTTAAAGAACAAATCAGCAACATTAACAAAGATTATCGCTTTTATGACATGGTATAAAGTGTGCCATTTTCGAGAATCTATCCACGACAACAAATATGCTATCCCTTCCCTTCTTTGTTCGAGGTAAACCTAAAACAAAGTCCATAGATATATCCTCCCAAGGAACACTAGGCACAGGCAAAGGCATATATAAACCATGAGGATTGAGTCGTGACTTAGCTTTTTGACATGTAGTGCAGCGAGCAACAAAACGTGCATCACGTAGAGCATTAAAAACAGCACGTAAATGTTCCAAATGTTCTTCCAAAGATTTGCTATAAATCAGTATATCATCAAAGTAAACTACCACAAATCGTCCAATGAAAGCACGAAACTTCGCTCATTAATCTCATGAAAGTACTAGGTGCATTAGTTAACCCAAAAGGCATGACTAACCACTCATATAATCCAAACTTAGTTTTAAATGCTGTTTTCATTCATCTCCCAATTTCATACGAATTTGATGGTATCCACTACTTAAATCAACTTTGGAGAATATTGTAGAGCCACTTAATTCATCAAGCATATCATCTAGCCTAGGAATAGGATGACGATAACTAATAGTAATATTATTAATGCCTCTACAATCAACACACATACGCCGACGCACCATCCTTTTTAGGCACTAGTATAATAGGAACAGCACAAGGACTAAGAGATTCGCAGATATAACCTTTGTCGAAAGCAGCCCTGCATTTTGACGATAATCTCCTTCGCGCCTCCTCCGGATTGGTACGGTATGGTGCACGGTTAGTAGCGATGCACCGGGAATTAAGTCAATTTGATGCTCAATCCTCTAATAGGTGGTAATCCGTGGCACGCCTTGTGGGAAGACGCACTAACTCCTCGCAAAATGTTAGTGACAAGTAGGGGCAAAGAGGAAGGCACGCCCTCGAATGAAAATAATGCCTTCTTTGCACACAAAAGCATAGCAAACAGATTTGCTAGAATCTCGCTCATCAATATCAGATTTGGTGGCAAATAAACATGCACTTTTCAGTTTAATTTCAGAAGCAACATTAGATGGTTTATTATTAGGCTTCATTTGTTGCTCAAATTCTTTTGCCACAATCTGATTTTCACTCTTATTTTTCTCCTGCTTTGCTTTATTAGCTCTATTAATATCATCTTTCAAATGGAATCAGGAGTCATAGGAAGCAAAGTAATATTTTTATCCTTGTGAACAAGAGTATACTGATTGTTTCTACCATGGTGTACAGAATTTTATCAAATTGCCATGGTCTACCAAGTAATAAGGAACATGCTTGCATAGGTACCACATCACAATCAACATAATCAGCATATGTAGAGATACTAAAATGCACACTAACAAAGACGTGTTACCTTAACCTTGCCGCTGTTGTTGAACCATTGGATGTAGTAAGGATGGATGTGGTCTTGTGGTGAGAGAAAGCTTCCACCATATCCATGCTAGCTGTTGTTGCAGCCCCTCCATCTATGATGACGCGAATAGAACGCTCCTTCACAACTCCCTTTGTATGGAACAAGTTATGCTCTGATTTTGCTCAGCTTGTGTAACCTGCACACTCAAAACACGTTGAGCAACTAAACATTCATACCGTCAAGATCTTCAAAGCAGCCATGTATTGCGCCTCAGATCGTAATCATCTCCACCGTGTTCTTCATGTGTAATAAGAGCCAAAGTCTCTTCATCATAGTCACTAGCGACTCATACCCACCATCCTCAAGAGCAATCATCACACGCTGAGATTGGCATTCTTCAAGAAAATGTCCTCTTCCCTTACAACGATTTACAAATAATATCACTTGTGTGCCTTGTTGACGCCTATGGAAGAAGAAGAGCTCTGTAGGCCCAAAGCAGTGTACTCTTGGCGATAGTGGTGGTTGTGCCTGCTTTCTTGTATCACGGTTGAGGTGGCATTTGAGGTGCCGTGTAGTAGAACGGTGGAAGTAGATGATGCACGTGGTGTCCATGATGAAGGTCGACCCGCAGTAAAAGTTAGTCCGCCGCCAAGGCCCGCCGATCCAAGACTTCACGCTCAGCTTTACAAGCAAGATGGAATAATCGAGTGATATTATTATAATCCTTGTAGTCTAGAATGGTCTGAATCTCTATTTAATCCACCCGTAAAACGCAAGCATAGCTTCATTCTCCTCAACAATACCACATCTAATCAAGCCAGTTTGTAATTCCCGATAATATTCTTCACCGAATTTTTTCCTTGTCTTAAGCGCTGCAATTTTTGGAAGTAATTCACGCTGATAATATGGTGGAACCCAACGAGTACGCATAGCAGTTTTCAAAGCAGCCCAAGTAGCCTGGAACAGATATAATCTACAATGTTCGCACCACCAAACACATGCAAAGCTAGTGAAAGCACAAACAAAGCAGCAGAACACGCCTCTCTCAGGATATTGTAAACATGTAAATCGTTGTTCAGTTTCTAACTCCCAAGTAAGATATATATCGTGAACATATCTACCCTCAAATGGTGGAATATTCAATTTCAGTTTAGGAGATGGTCATGATCTCGCACTCAAGGGGAGCCCAACATTGCCATTGTTTGCATGTGGACGACCTGGTGGTTGTGGTGCCTGGTGGTTGCACGAGTTCGATGTTGATCAACCTCATCCTCGTAAGCTCTCACATAATCATCCTCCCCGCCGCAGCAAAGCAGGAGCCACGTGGTATATCAACAAAGAGCACCAAAGATTTTGGCCAGCCAAGAGGGACACTGAAAGCCCATGGAGGGCTGTTTCTGATGTGGAGGTAGTCCTTGTTGTTGTAGAGGTGCTAGGTGCCCGGTGGTGGTGGTGGTAGACGCATGAGCAATTCATTAAACTTGTTATCGAGCTTTGTTTCAATGCCTTCTCAATGCCATCTATCTTCTCCATGGCCTCTTCAAATCTATTTAGCACATCTTCCACCCGCCCACTCATCATTTGTTGAAACTTATCATGTACCACTTTGTTTGTCATGTTCTCCAAATCAAGCCACGCTTGCTTGTGATCCCGCCATGGTTAGCAAAGAATAGAAACACACAAGAATATGATTCTGGATGACTACTAGGAAGTGGTGGTGGTGGTGGTGGATAAATACAACCGCAAGCAAATCTCAAAGTCTTACCAGCTTACCCAAGAAGAAAGCGGTGATCAAGAACCGATGTAGTCAAAACTCTCAAAGCTTGATAGAGCGATTACTGTGGAGAGTCAAACGCATCGATGTAGATGTATGTGGAGCTGGGAAGGCTTATAATATGGTAGCAAAAAGGGTCAGCAATAATCAATTCAGAGGTGCAAAGTTGAATAAACGCCAACGACGTAGATTGTGGTCGGGTCCTAGGCTAGACCGCATAGAGACGCGAGCCTAGAACACTAACAAAATCACGGCGCTGCACTTTAAACAACGGAAAAGCACACTGAATTTTTTTTTCGCCTTTTTTTCAAGGCTTTTTTTTTTTTCCAAACCTACTCCCTAAGGAAACACTAATCGAAACTAGATGGATCTCTAAAACAACCCTAATATGAGAAGAACTCGGATTGGTGGTGGATATATGGTGGTGGTATATGGCAGCTGTGGTGATATATGGTAGTGGTATATGATACGGATTTAGAGCCGTATGATAAGCAATGGTGGTAGATGGCAAGGCGATGATGATGAAAAGCAAGGCGGCGTGACAACCGATGACCGTAACTCAAACTCTAAAAGACTAGACTCTAAGACCAAAGAACTTGACACGACGATGCAACCAAGCAAATTCAACAAAGCAAAACCCTAAAAAGATTATGCAAAGGCTCGATTGGTTCGGATATGATGAACTAACCCTAATTTTTTGTGTGGCTTTTTCGTGGACTTTAGGTATGAAGAACAGACTGATCTAATCTACTTAAAAACTCGTAAAATCTCACCGAGCAACCCGAAAAATCTGATACCACTTGATAGAGGCAAAGGTGTCCTGCCTTTCGATAAGATGTGGTTTTCGCTTTTGGAGGAAGTCGATTTTGACGATCCGACTACTTAACGCAGCGAGGACGCCGCTTTAGCAATCGCTAAACCAACTCCGAGAGGTTATTGACCACACCGAGCACGATCAACTCGACCACGAGGGTCTGCTTCGCGAGCAAACGAAGAACAAGCAAGAAACTGAGATTGCAATCTGGATATTGCGAATATAAGATGAAAGATTTATTGATCAAGGTGGGGTTCTCGTGACGCTTTGTCTGGTCGTGGAACACAAACGGCACGCCAAGTTGCAGCTATGGCGTAACTTTAATCTAAACAAAACCCAAGGTCTAAACGGTGCCCTAAGGGCTGTATATATGGAGGAAGAGGGGGAATTTCGTGGCCCTTGGTGGAGGGGTCCAAATCAACCCTAACTCTTGTTTCCCACATACACGGACTCTAAAAACAGCCTATACTTAAGTATTTCGAAATTACATGGGCCTGGCTCACTAATAAGGTGACGAGCACCCAGAATAGCCTCTGGACGACATGTATGAAGTAGCATCTTGTATATTTCTGTCCAAGGCTTCATGCACCCATTATGGTGGCTTCAAAGTCCTCAAATCATCACTTGTAACTCCGTTTGTTCCTCTTTGCATGGCATTATCTCCATGCTTGTTCTTGCTCCAATGTCCATCCTTCTCCAAGTTAGGGCCTTCATTTGTAAGCAAAACAAATGTATCCAATTTAGGCAAAGATCATATTCTCATGAACATTAGAATCATTACCAAGAAACGAAAGTACCTGATAATTTAATTGGCGCATGAGCTCTAGTAATTGGTCCAAGATATGTAGCAGTAGGGCTGTGGGTGTAACAATGGTATTGATGTCCTCATCACAAGCCACAACTCAAAACAAGCACAAACAACTATTGCTGTTGGGGGTATGGAAGTGTATGGTGGGCACGCCTCATGCAGTAAGTGGTGGTGGTGGTTGATGAAGAAGCAACGTCCTAAGTAGCCGAAAAGACCATAGGAGACTCGAATCACTACTCTAACAACCTCAAATGTAATGGGGTGCAATATGGTTAGGCTACGTAAAGTCTGTGGTGGTAATGCGATGATATGGTGGAAGGCCTAGGCAAACTTGCCAAATTTTGGAAAATTTGATGGAGTCAAATGATGTTGGTGGTATTTTTGTGGGATGGGGATTTCAATAGCTTCAAATGAGCTAAAGAACGCCAAAATCGACTGGATGAATTAGTTATGGTCAAAACGGTGAAACGAAAAACTGAAATCCCAGGGGCTGGACATCCGGGGTCGGGCCGGATTTATGGACCTGATGTCCAGAATCACATGAAATGCGCCCAGAGCAGGATGTCCAAAGGCACGGTCCGATTTTCCGGCTGGCCGGATGTCTGCCCGGCCGGATGTCCGGGCTCCAACCGACGTTGAACTCGAGGAACTCGATTTTGGGGCGAAATTGATGATTTCGGGCAAAATTGAGAGATTTCGTGGAGGAAAGATGGGAAACTTGGGGAGATGCTAGATCCACTTGAAACCAAGCAAATCCATGGATCAAAATCAACAAAACATCATCAAAACCAACAAATCACAAAAAAAATTGGGGCTATTTTTGGTGGGGATTTTGGATTTAGGACGAAAAACAACAAAATCAAGGTAGAAAACACGGGTAGGGCTCCAAAAACGTGATCAACGTGGGCTCATGATACCATATGATACGGGCTAACCCGTGCAGGCCGATCTTTCACGCTTGGAGGGATCCCCGAGAGCACGTAAGAACACGGGAAGAACGGGAGAAATCACAGGGGAAACACTCAAGAACAAGTCCAATCACACATCCACTAGACAATCAAACACACAAGATCCACAAGGTACACGAACAACAAAGGAAAGATACAAGGTAGAGTTCATCTCCCGGAGGAGGTCTTGAAGGGGTCCGCCCCAAGAGGGGGTCTTGATGATATATCCCGCAGGATCTTTCCTCCAGATGGAGGTCTTGGCCTCCAATGGAGTAGGGTCTCTCAAGAGTAGAGGTAGGAGCAAAGCTCACCTAAGAATGAGCTATCATATTTGCTAACCCTAACTAGAGGAAGGGATGGAGTATATATAGGCTAGTCCACGAAGGGGTAAGTGAGGAGGGATACAGGGCCTTGGTCTGATCATACAAGCAAAGTAGCGCGGATGTCCGGCCGGGGCCGAATGTCCCAAGCAGTCATGGAGGCTGGATGTCCGGGGTGAGGTCGGGCCTCAAGGCCTGGTAGGGGGCGCTGGATTTCCGCCTGTGGCCGGATGTCCGGCTGTCTGGGAGGCGCGGATGTCCGGCTTATGGCTGGATGTCCGGAACTGTGAGGTACTTGGGCGGCTGGGCGGCTGGGCCGGTGAAGCTCAGGGCCTTGGGATGTCCGGGTCCTGCCGGATGTCCGGGTCCGGGGTTGTTCCATCTTCTTTTCGCTGCCGCTCGCTTCCTTCGCGAATGGTGAAGTTGTTCTGGCGATTGCACTTCCTCAACATTCGTGAAGTCCGACAATACATATGCATGCGCACGGAGAAGTGTCAAGTAGTATACCATCCTCAAGGGGTCAAGTGAGCACGTAAAGGAGAAGATTCACCTTTTGAGTATGTGAAGTAGAGGTCGACGTGTCACTTGCCAAACGGACTCTTGACATGGTGATGACCGTGAGGATGCTCCGTGATCACCTACGCGCAAGGAAACACGAATTGGAATTTAGATGGATCTCGAAAACAAACCTAATACGAGAACAACCGGATTAAAAGCGATATGGTGGTGGTATATGGCAGATGGATAACGGGATATATGGTGGTGGTATATGGCAGCGTGATGGTATATGGTATGGTGATGGTATATGGATACAGATTGGGTGGTATATGGACACGGATTGGTGGTGGTATATGGATACGGATGGTGGTGGTAT